>JAUZNC010057439.1:32485-63993 GCA_034780395.1 Vannuccia rotundouncinata | reverse complement strand
TTAATGTGGAGTATTATATGCGTGATAAAATTTACCCAGAAACACTTAATGTGGAGTATTATATGCGTGATTGAATTTACCTAGAAACACTTAATGTTGAGTATTATATGCATGATTGAATTTACCTATATGAGCTGCATTCCTTATTCTATTCTAAGGGATTAGGGTGAACGAATAAACAAAACATATTAACTACCTATAGATTGGTTTAATTCTCAAATAAATATAAATTACGATATTACAAAATATGATTTGCTGTCCAGACCTACAGAAGTATTAAGGTCATGAGAAGATTACTAAGGCAGTAAATGCAGTGGCACGAAACCATTTATCATACTAATGCATACCCGTAAAAATAATATTATAGAATAAATTTTGATGTATAAATTTTTTTGTGTTCAAATATGAAAATTTTATAACATCGTCAAACACATGTGTATTTTAATTTCTAAATATTTTGTCATATTTCTGTAACACTTATAATATTTAAAAAAATATGAAATTTTGCATGAGCCTAAACTTCAAAAGATTTTTTTTAAATCTTATAACCCGTTGTTATGGGGATGAACTTGTCAAGCAACAGCAATTAAAACATACACATAATAAACAAGGGATATAATTACGGCTATATAAAAATAATTTTTAAGAATTTAATATTTATGATAGACAAAATTCGACAAAAACAGTGCTACCTTAAACAAAAAGTATTAATAAATAAAATAAATACAATGAAATAAACGCTGTACATTAAAATTGACTTCTTAGATTTCAATTCGAATTAAATGAGAGAGCTAAGAACAGTCTTTAAAATAAAAATCAAATTAAAATATCAAGGTAATGAACTTCTATAGGTGAAATATTTGATTTCTTTATTAGAGCAGTAGATAAAATGTATTTCTTTTATTGGTTAATAAATATTTATTAATAAAAGACTATTCGCCTGTCTTTGCTTAACTTTTATAAGTAAAAAAATTAATTTATTATCTAAATTTAATTTTTAAAGGTGATATTAAAAATACTGTACGTATCTAGACAAAAATTACATAGTTCAATTTCTATACACTTCTTCATTTTAAATTTGAATTAAAAGTCGTATAATTAACAATAACAAGTTATAGAGAGGAAAAATTCCCTTTAATTAGATTTTTACAAATAAAATCAGAATGAGAAAAATTATTAATATAAATTTTCAGGAAACTATCTGCGTATAGTAAGATGTCATTCACCTCCAAGATAACTTCATTAACTTTAACTTTGTCGTCATTAAGCTATCCTATCTCTAAGAATTACCTTCGCAACCCCTTCCATAATATACAACAGCAGAAAAACTTCATGAATTTTCCGTGTCGAGCTACACTGAATAGTCTAATAGAAAGTTATCAATAAAACCAATCAAAGACAAATTTAACATAGCATTCGAATTAAACTAAAAACTAAAATTCAATTAATCTGAGGTGTCGGTCATGAGTAGAATTTCAAACACGTGTTGGTGTGTGTATCAACTCACGGAAGCAGTCTCTGGATCGTTGGCGATCATGTGTGTGTAGTAAATGTTGACCAGATCCAGACCACAGCAGATAGTTACAATACGTTCGTCGAGCAAGCCAGTGCCTCGTTCTGCCAACATGAACAGAGCCTTCTCTTCCTGAAGATCATTTACAAGACAGAGTATAAGACAGATAAGATATGTATGTGACAGTGAGATAAATAAGTTAATGAAAAGACTAAACATATTATACAAGTGAGCTGTTGACTTCTGGAAATCAAACACATTTTTTATGGATAAAAAAGGTTTCGTAAAGATTATAAATTATAATTTTAAGGAGATTATTCATACAAATAAATAGAAATATTCAGAAATTGAATTAACTAAATCGTGGAAGATATACATACATATTATTATGTGTGGTTATGACCTCGATCAAACATCGCAAGTGTGAAAATTTATGTAATTCACTAGACAAATTAAAATTGATTAAAAGCTAGTGCAAAAGGGAATTATCTGATAATTAAGCTTAACTTTCAACCGTTAAAAATAAGTACCTATATATTATGACATTGAACGTAAGAAGGTACATCTACAAATAAGCTGAAAGCAAAATGTAGCAGTTATGGTGTGGTGTGCCTCATATCTGACCAGTAGAGATAAAATCATCCAAACTTGTACAAGCGCTTTATATAACTGCCATAGTTGCTCTGTCTACAACATTGTAAGGTGTAAATTGGCAAAATGTTTCCTTGTGATACTGTGTTTTTGCATCGTTGTAGTGTCAGAAACGCAGAAGTCATGTATTCTGTTCGGGCCATTTATAATTATTTAGTAAGAATATTGTGCAAAGACGGTGTCTGCTTATTTAATTAAATATATAGAAATAAACAAAATATTTTGTTCACATCAGTAAACAGACACGTCTAAATAATCTTTAATATAATTATACTATCAAAGTAGCAATATAGCTCTATATAATTTTAACTAAAATCAAACTACAAATGTCTGAAAAATAAATCATTTTAAAACTAAATTTTATCGATCAAGTCTTTGAATATGACAAGAAACATTAATAAACAAGGTAAATATTTCGACCTTGTCGGAATTTATGCTATAAGGATAGAATAACAGATTCGCCCTTCAACGTAGGTATATAAACAATATTCGATCATCAGAACATCAGCTTGGAAGAAAGAGGACGTCTATAGCAAATAACCAGAAGGGAATGCTGTTTACTAATGTTGGGGTATATTTCACTTGTAAATACACAGGTCTATATTATATATATATATATGATAATTATATTATAAGCCGCTTCCGTTGAATATTATTTTAATGAAATGAATGTATGTATGTTACATATTTTACTGATCATCTAAAAATCATGAAATAATTATAATTTCAAATATGTTGAATGTATTTTTTCTTCTATTTTACACAATCACTAAAACTGTTTCATAAATTAAACTTAACGAATTTTAGAAATATAACTATTTATTTATCAGATATTAAAAAAAACTTTTATTTCAGTTATTTTAGACGCTTTTACTGTTTTCAAAATAAATGATCAATTAGATTTACGACGAATTCCTTGAAAGTAAAATCACAAGTTACAATAATTTTTATTCTTCCTAAACAATATTATAACAGTTAGAGTTGGTGAATTATTCTAACCGAACAGCATGAATAAAATAGGGAGCCCATTTCTTTGACATAAGCAACAATTGCTCTTTAATAGTATCATAAGAAGTTTTTATACAGAGTCCCTCTTAGAAACACCGACTAGGGGAAGAATTCCACTCAGAAAAGGACACAACGCCCCAATCTTGCAATTTGTGTTTGTTGTCGAACGTCTTGTTTGTGTTGGTTTGGAAGAGAAAGTTTGAGACTTGCTGCTTGTGTTGTGTGTCCCAGCAGGACTGCCTCACTGACTAAACGATGCCTTCAAAGTTGTTAATAGCCGGAAGATAGCTGTTGGCAGTTGGAGGAGAAGAAGAAGAAGAAGAAGGGAGAGAGTGAGAGAAGAGGAGAGACAGGACGACAGGGGAGAGGTGATGAAGGGAGAGAGAGAGAGAGAGAGAGATTGAGCCACAGTCAATGCAAAATGTCACGATCCATTAGGTAAACAATTAATCAATAATTGTGGAACCAATCAAGCCCAATCTGGGCGATAAAAAGAAGAGGCTTCAGATGTGGACAGGACAGACGAAGAAATTCAAGATATGGGGCGGAGAAGAGCAGACTGGCAATGGATCTTCAAGGATGCCAGAATGACAGTGCACAAGATCCATTGTTGACATCGAGGATTGCGAGCGAGTGAGAGAGTAGGCGAAGGAATCGCCGGGGAGAGAGATCGAAAGAGAGGGAGGGAGGAAGAAGTGAGAGCACATTATCAGAGATAAAATGTCGTGATGTTTCCGATAGTTCGTCCTGCTTTTATTTATTTTTTAGGATCAATGCCTAACATAGCCCTCTGCAGCCGGTATATGTACATACACACAACAAATCACAATTGAAAAGTATATAGGAAGCAGCCAGCAGCAGTCGAAGAAGGAGAAGAAGAAGAAATATCCTTCTCTCAAATCTTGTTTCTCCACTTTCTTTTGCGGTCCTCACGTTCAATAATCGTGATCTCACATTTTATATTTAATTATTATGAACGGTTGTCTTACATATTTCCTCTACAGAAGTGATCGACCGAGCGTGAGTGAATAAAAAGGAAGGGTGTGGAGATAGATACCCGAGAAATAATAATAAGGGAATTAAGTACTCCATTTTAGTTAATAAAAGGAATAAATCTTACAAATGAAAAGAGAAAAGCAACTGACAGCCAGGCCTGTTTCGTATAAAATTAAGAGGTAATGATCCCCCATGTGACCAAAGAAAATATGCATAACAAAATAATTTAAGTGTGTAGTGAAAATAAAAACTTAAAAAGCTGTTAAGAGCATATTATTATTATAAATAGTATTACACGGCGTTTGTAAATTATTCTGATAAACAAGAACAATAAATATTGGGATATTGTAGCCTCTCATAAATTATTCAAATATAAACTGAAAAATGTCTTGCTTTGCTCACAGCAAATACAACTTCTTTTATTACCCCGTTATTAAATACAATAATTGTAGAAAGGAGACAGATCACCAGTTCCTGTAACTAATAACACTGTGTCTATATTAGCCATGTATTCGTTAAATCAGAGATATGATCCTATCTGTAGTCGTCAACTGATGGAAGTCTTGTAATATAGACAAACATACCCCCACACATAACAATTTACATATAGTATATTAAGTATTGATTAAATGCATAGGTATAGGCTGTTTATCGCATTTAGTACATTATAATAAACAACAACTATATTAGAAGGAAGGAAACGGTTACACGATATATAGTGAATTCCTTGAATAGTTAGGCATAACTGTCAAAGTTAAATAAGTTAAGGCAATTTTAGACAATTATATTATAATTTGTATTAATAAAAAAGCAACACATCAGAATTGCCCTGAAAACCATTGTTGTAGTATTTTCAATATATTATCATCGAAATATTTTTGCCTCGCATAAAAATATAAAATGTAAAAAATTATCAAAAAATCGTAAAAAAAAGGTTTACACTGTACAAAAAACTGTACAATATCGAAACAAAATGGTTACCTTTGGTTTACTTCCCAGACGAACATCGCTAACCTGCGTCAATTCAAGAACTTGTCCGTCCTGAAGACAACAAGAAAATATTGTGGCACGTGTCAGATATCTTTACATTTGAAAACTAAATGTATAGAGCAATATTACGAAATAGATTGCAAAAAACAATAATTACTTATAGGATTAATTTTGATAGAACATAATTACGATTTAATGAATGCAAATATGAGTTAAAATATTTTGAAATTTAAACTAGAATTTCTTAAATTAGATTTTCATATTATAGTCTTAAAATGTAAAGTTTATAAAATGTCTATTATGTGTAGTATATTGAACATAATATTGTATAAATTAGTTATCTAATGACAAAGTATCATTTCATTAAAAATTATGAAAACAGACCACTCAAAACACTATGTAATTATGATTACCTAAAATATTCCAGAATTGTTCTGTATTAAAGGTTTGTTGAAGAATATTTAGTTCAAACACAAAACAAATCCACATCTGTTGTAGAATTTATGAGTAAATATTGAAAGACTCATCCATCCTACTCGGGTAGAATACTAAATAGATTTGAACTTAAAAAAAGGTACCATCTTTAAGAAGTTTGCACAGAACTACAATCATCAGCAATTAATTGAGTAAATATCAACGTTTGATCGCTGGGGAGAAAGATGTTGTTTAAAATCACGATAGTCACTTGTTTGTATTATTTTCCAGATTAAAGTTTAAATGTCCAGATGTGAACAAGCATTGAAAAATTTAACTAAATACTAAATAAATTATCAGCATTGAACTAAAGCAGCATTAAAAAATGCATTGATGCAAAAACCAATATAAATTAATTCAACCATAATAACCTGCACCCAAATATTCCCTATAACAATATTTCTGTCCTTATTTCTAACTATATTTCCACTAATTCCATGTCATTATAAGCAAATGGCATTCACCTTTAAAAAAACGTTGATCACAATTATTTTAAACCTTTGTTTAACTAGTGAACAAATAGAAATAAAAACTTGTTTTAATTGTTCACGATAAACTGGTTGTCATAGAAATACAAAACACGCCACACATAAAACTGCCACCCTTTCTTTCAAAAAACTAAAACTATTCCAGTAAAATCAGTTTATACTATCCTAAAAATGATGCAAGTACACCTAACTATGCAGATGAGTATATGGAAACAAATATTTCTCGTCGAAAAGTTTTCTTATTTCGCGACAATAATTGTTGTGTTTTAATATTTGATTACTAAACATTTAAAGGAAAGTTAAAATTGATTTGGAATATCTATAAAGAATTGTAAAACATTCTTTTAACTCCAAAAATGTAGTCAGTCCTACAACGAAAATGAAAACAACACAATAACTGTTACCTTTATTTAATAACTTGTAAATTTAAAAGAGATTGTCGAAATGTCTCATTTCGAAGACTCTATGCAGCGATTGTAATTATTGAAGTAAAATTTCCACTCTAATGCATATTAAAACATCGTCTCGTTAAGATAAAATTTGTCTTTACATAATTATAGCAACATATAGACAAAAAGTGGGGGGGATGGAGCTGTGTGGATGAAGAAGAGAAGAAATCAAGAAAATCCACGATCCCACAGATCGCTCTACGAACACTTTCGCACAAGAGAGGCGCGAAATAAGTCGAGCTAATATGCTAATTACGAGGGGGAGCCTACAACTGGAGAGAAAGGGTTTCTCTAGCATTCGTGACAGTGCATCTAATAGATTCTAAACAGGCTTTGGGGAAGTATTAGATAATGATACATGATAGATGTTTGTGCTGTTGACAAAATACTTCATTCTATTTCATACTGCATGTAATTAATTTTTAGCTATCTTTCATCTTCCTCTGTCGAGCTATTTCAATTCTTTCATTTCCTATTATTAAAATAAGGTAAAGTTATTGCTTGGGACCGCTTAAACTCTAAGATTGTTAAGAATTTAATATCATGTAGGGACTTTTGGTAAAAATTAATAAATGGATAATTATCCTACTGTTTTTATTTTCTTCATTAGTATACTATAAAATTTCATGTTACCATTTATTAATTTTTACTATCAGTCCCCCTACATGATATTAAATTATATTGTAATATTCAGTTTAAAATTAAATTAATTTTAATATCTAAAATCTGTACATTGATAAAGATATTAAAATTAATTTAATTTCAAGACAGAATATTATATTCTCAAATAAAATTCCAGACTTTTTCGAGAGCCATTTTTAATACTTTTTGAAAAAATTTGCGGACATGACATAAGACTGTGGTTATTTTAAATCTTAACAATTCTGTTACCAACATATAAAATCCCAATGGAGGGCATAATACAAATTATATAAATCGTATCATAAATAAATAGATAATAGAGATAAAAAATCCACAGAAGTCCACTTTTTCCAGACTGGAAAAAACATCCCAAAATTTGATAATTTTCAAGACTAGAAGGAACCCTATATACATCCATTTTAAAATGTGTACGCATTTAGTGCAAGTAGATTTGAACTATTTTAAATCCTACGGGCAATCTCATTAGGAAACATTCAAGTATTAAAAACCGTATTTAAAATAAATATCTCCTTTAAACAAGTCAACAGAATATGACAATATTTGTTGCGTATAAGCAGATTTATTTCTACAGACCTGTTTAGTCTTTGTAAAACACAAATAAATAATTAAAACAATAATTAGTATACACCTTTCTCCATGCTATGTATATAAGAATTCATAATGTTTACTCACAACGAATTCACTTTTCCATTGTATAAAGAAGCCAAATTCATCCACCCGCACAGAACAGTTGAGTTCTAATGTCCCAGTTTCCTGCAAAACACATAATTCATGGTTTATCATTTAAAATTGTAAGAATTTTTCAAAAACTGTTAATATTTATGTTCTCAAATAATTACAACCTTGTACATTAAAATAATCACCAATTCAAAATAATATTTTCTGTTTCTAAATTATGTTTCATAAACTATTTTACTGCCCATTATTATTAATAGTCTAAAGCATAAAATAAAAGTAAGAGGTATTTTTAAAAAATCAAATAGAATTTCTTCGCTTATAAGTATCGTTCGAGAAACACCAAAATAGGTAACCTATTAATCCAGTTACTCTAATAGCGTTTGCAACCTTGGAATACCTCAATAATTCTATTCACACGGTAGATCAGTTTTATATAGTAGCAGAAATAAATGTATAAATATGTAACTATGTATGAAAATATACCGATAATACATAGACCAGAGAAATTTACATATAAAAATATATTCTAATTTTTAAAAGTTGATAATGAAATGAAAGGTTAACAGCCACTATGCAAACTAAACCTGGAAGGACAGAAAAGTGGATTCAATTCATAGAAATATATGAAGCGAAATTGACAACTACAATAAAACCAGCAATTGAAAATCAAAAGTCTGCTACTACAGCGAAGAAGGAGAACTTTTATCAATAGCAGCGCAAGGTGATTGACAGAAGAAAAAAACACAAGCACCCACAGAAATTTCAAAGATTTTTTCTATGCATTTAATAAATCCATTAGTGCTGTTATATCAATCGTGTTCAGAAAGTTTTGAAAATTATTTTTTTGAAGAATGTTAATTCGAATTTGTAGAACAGGTTTTAAAAATCGCTTTATACCAACCCATAAGCGACAACTTTTTTCAACTTTAGTCTTCCTATTTCTTTTAAGACTTTAGAAGTCAAAAGATTTGAATAGTAATTAAAATATACTGCTTTAAAATATTACAAAAAGATAATAACGGTATTGTAAAATTAATAAATTATAGTATACGTTTAAAAACGGTTATAGTAGAACAAATAATGTCTTATTGATTATTGTTAATCACAAAAGTTATAATTTATATTTTAAAATTATAAATGCTCAGTTAGTACCATGAAAAATCTACATGACTACAGGAAGGCGCAGATCATTCACTAAATAATAGTAAGCTAAGTGTTTCAGATTTTTAATAGATCACTTCTGCTAATCTCAATATACTGCAATGTGCTAATACCAAAATAATCAACATAAAGCGATATAGAGCAAACAACTGTTGCGCTTGGAAGCGATATTTTTAAAATCAAGATTATATTATAAACATGTTAATATCTCCATCTCCTGTCTCCCTCCTTCCAGGCCAGCTTTCTCATTGCATTTAATTCAATTGGTCTAACTATATACTGAAGGTATCAATGCTATACCATACGCTTGTCTTATTAACAGACAATGTGCAGCCTTGGTTCTCTATATCTACAAGAATAATGTTTCGATGATGCTGATAAACCAAGGAGGGGAAACAGTGAAGAAGAAAGAGAACAGAAAAGTTTTCAAGTGAACAATATTTAAGTGGGCAGAAACATTGCAGGTTTTATCCCACCGCGTCTTGACTTGCTAGTTCTGACTAAATCGAAATTTCTATCGATTCGACACAACCTAAGAACCTCTCTTATTTTCCCTCGAATTCACATGTTCCGAGTTTCAATTTGAGACGCTTTTGTCGGAAGGGAGGGGTGGAGATGACGGAGAAGGAAGAAGACGAACTAACAATAACTTACAAAGAGAAACATTTTTAAAAAGTAGGAAGGGAGGGGGAGGAATTTAATTTTTTTATAAAAACTTGCTATTCCCCTGTTATGATACGAAAAAGTTTGGTTGACTTGGGGTGCACCAATATTTATTGCTGCTCCTTATAAAAGCAGATTTTAGTAGTTAACAAGGTTTAATTTTATTCGGAAGTAGGACTGTTCCGAATGATTAGTCAAACTGTAACTTGTAGTATAGGAGGTGGATTGAACAACGCCGCCATATATTCCATTAAAATGAGAATATTAGTTAATGAATTTCATGCATTTAAGCCATACGGCTTATTACATGGCAATGAAAAATAAAGTAGTATGTATAGGTTTATGATTGATCCGAAAAACGGGAGGATAAATATAAATTGTTTAACTCGAGCAGGAAAAGATATAATATATAAAGTATTCTTATAATTAAGTTACAAACAAAAATAATCATAACAACCAATAATAAAAAATGCTTGTATATCTATAAAGCTATAAATTTGGAAAAATTAATGTTTTTTAACCGATTTATGAATTATAATTATTCAAAATCTTGATTTGAAATTTCGTTTAAATAAAAACCTGATTTTCGCTTTTTTAATATAAGCCACGAAGCATTAAAAGATATGATTGAAAGCCATCGACAACTGAACATTTGCTACATAAATGTAAAAAAAACAGAAAAATGGTAAACGCCTCACTGGCAACACATACAAACTAAAAAGACGAACAAACAGACAATCGCACAATAGGATAGCCAATCTTAGTTATCATATTATTTTACCTCTGGAATCGTTTCCAAGATTCTATCCTATATATGCAGGATTGTATTTATCTTTTTCATCACCTTGTAGATGATAATCATACTCTAATCTTTTTTCTCCTTATTTGATGTAAGGTTATCTCTTTAGTGAAAGTAGATTTGCAATAATTTTCCCTTGCCAGGAAAGTACAAAAGGTTTAAGACAAAACTGATGGAAACGGATACTTCATATTAATTCAAAAACATAATAAATATTGTTAGTTCTCTAAGTTCCTGCAAGTCAGAATAAGAAAAGGACTTTTGTTTCAAAAATCTAAACGTAGAAAATAAACTGATTTTTCGAACTTGGAGTATTTTTAAGTTTTAATATCACAACTCAAAACATTATAGTAGCCGTACATGAATACACATCATTCATTGTGCATCTTTCTGTATCTCATAAAAGTTCATCAATTACTATAGTCAATGCATAATTCAAATTAAATAAATAGGCAAAAGCTCGAAACAATTAAAAGAAAACAGGTTTTTAAACTGATAGACATATAGACCGAAAATTGATTAAAATAGATCCTTAAGTTAAAACTAGTTCATGTGGCGTCTATTTTGCATCCGCTGAATGTAGGAGATTGCTAGATTACGAAAAAGCAATAAAGCAATATGCTATACTTACAAAAACATGAAAGTGGTAGAATGTTATTTGTTTTAGTTCTTTAGATTATAATAAATTGATCCACGAAAAATCAGTCTTTTAAACCGAAGGGCAATACAATCGATATAATCGTTAACTTATTTTCTAAATTAATCAATAGTCAAGTCGGTGAAAATGAGCATGTTATTATATTATTTGAAAAAGAAGTAAAATAAATACACTTTAAAATTAAAGAATTATCAGTTTTAAAATTAATCATAAACATTATAACAAAAATATCCCAAATAAAAAAGTTTTTTTTAGTTTTGTTGATTCGGTCAAATTGAAACAATGCCTTATTTGACACACAGTTAAACTCTAGATTTGGATAACAATGGCGGTAAATGTCTTTAACAAACTGAACAATAAGACAAAGCGGCCAACTAAGTGACGCATTGTTTTCTCTGTCAGGATATGATGGTTTACAGGATTCACAGTAAGTGGTGCAAACCAGCGGTCGTGTTTTTTTGATCTTCTAGGTGGGAAGAAGTTTTGAAAAAATGTTCATGAAAAAATTCTTTGTTGAAATAAATAATTATTATAGCTTGTAAGGAATGTCTGTAGCTAATAGCGACCGTAAAAAGTTTCAACTTTACATACACTTAAAAATATTTAATGATGTTGGTAATTCAAAATTCGACAATCAATATATCGATTGTTAAATTGTAATTATTATATCGCGGGCTACAGTCAGTGTGTAATATGGGGCTAAGAAGTATACGAGCAATATAGTATAGTTCTGTCATGTATATGGCAGACGAAAGGGTCCAAAACGAAATTTACCTTGGCTTAATAATAGTGAAATTCATACATTCATACATGTATGTACAATTATCAGCATATATGTTGTAAATGTGTGAATTTCACTATTGATGGTGAATTTCGTTTTGGACCTTTTCGTCTGCCATACATATAGGCATAACTAGAGACTATATAGATAGGAGAAAGAAAACACAAACAAGATAAATATGAGAATCCTGAACGACTTTCTATTTACCAATAGAATTTATTATTCTGAATAAACGCAGGCTGTGCATACTTGGAAGCTTTGTTTTACTAAAGTGACATAATGTAGTTATATAATTAAAATGTGTAAATAGTAAAACACAATAATCTATTGAATAATGAACATATTAAACGTAAGTTTAATTAACATTGGGTACTGAATTGAAAGGAAATCTAAGAGCCGTGTTAATGTATTTATTTATATTATCAGTACTTGTCAAGTACTTTTTAACCAAAAATCAATAAACGTTCATTTCATCGATGGCCAAACGTTAACCAAATCAAAAGTTTTATTAGAAGACCTATTTGCATAAAAGTAATCAGTGACGTTAGTGTGAAGGGCAGTTTCCATCGCTGTACTATACGGCTAATAAGCTCGTTAAAGGCATACGGAGAAAGACTAAAACTCAACTCATTAATCACTCCTATGTATGTATATGTATTGTAGAAGTCGCAGATCTGGTTCAACCCAAACTATGTATCGAAACACACATCGCCCCACTGCTAATGACTCTGAACAAGCCTTCCGACAGATTTTCGACAAATTAGAAAAATTGTACATTCAAAATATTTCGAATATATATAGAACGTGATAAAGCCAACTATTAAAAGGAAAGGGATTACTATTAATGAAAGTAGCTTATACCTATAATGTTACAACTTATAATGCGGGGATATCTCGACGAAACTATTAATTAAGTAGTTCTTTGCTAGACTTTAATTATTGATATATGATTAGTGCTTAATTATGGATTAATTGTAAAATATACATAGCAATAGACTGAACCCGGTGAAAAACAATTTGGAGCTCATTAGTTTAAAACAGGAAGGTTCCTGTGAAACTCCATGAAATTGACGAAGACGAAAATATTTATTAGTAGGTACTTAACTATATTTACTTGAAAACTGATCGCTTGTCATTGATATAATATAGTAATGATCAGAAGAGCGCCGCCTGATAGACAAGGGAGTTTAAATTAGAAGTTAGAGGCGCCGATAAGTAGAAGATGAAATGAAAGATACCTGCAGGGGGAAATTGTTGTAATCAAATACCTAGTATAACACAAATTATTTTAATTAGTTAGATAGAAAACAATTCTTACAAAGACGTCTAATTCTCAAGTTAATTGTATCGACTAAAAATCTAAAATATAAGACGAATTAAAATAAACAAATTATTCTAAGTGATCCGAAATCCATGAATTTGAAGAAGAAAATATTATTTTGTAAATTTAAAATACGCTATATTCATTAAAGATTTAATAAACAACTCAAAAAATATTAACAAGATTGGCAATAATTCTAATTTCGCATTGCAAATAATCCCATGTTACAAGACAATTAAAAATAAACAATATTTTGTTTTGGTAATTTTAACACGAAAAGCAGTCTCAGAAGCATTCAGCTATACAAACATGTATGTACGAAGTCTATAGAAAGAATCTAAATTAAAATAATTTTCTACAAATAATTCAGAAAATCTCAACAAGATAGAAATATATAACAGAATTAAAATAATCTCCAAATAGGATTGAAATGCGGGAAAGAAGGACATTGTACACTAATGCATCCATCAATTGGATAACTCGTACAAAGCCAAGCAGATAAATCAATGTGTCCGCGTGTTGATACAACAAATAATTTATAAAGGTTGAGAGTATATAAAAAACGATAAAAATTGGTTGCTAGTACTCTTTACATAGTTGACTAAAAACAATTATGAATTCAATGGAACGGAAATTTAGAAAATTAAGGCAAGATTAAAATATAATTTTCTTTTTCTATATAAATGTAGACTTCATAGTTATATATGGGGAGACAAATCTTCACATTATTTCCTTTAAACCAAAAATGTTTGAAATAATGAAACATATTTTACAACAATTGTTAAACTACTAAATATAAAACAATTATGAGGGGATAAAATAATAATACATTTTTCACAGCTTTAATATTCACACGAATAGTTTCTATATCAAATTACACAGACATACAATATGATCGGCAAATAATCTAAAAACATGAAGTGTATAATAACAGTCAACTCATAAAGATGAAACCTAGTAAGAAGTCTATTTTACCAAAACAAGAGAAATAGCGATGAAAATAGATAAAAGCGAAAAGCATGCACATTGAGAAGGTGGATCATGTATATCACGATTGCTACAGAGCTCACTTTAAGGGAGGCAATAATTAGCCGATAAATTGGATCTCAAAGCAAACAAACTATCAATTTGTGATCAATACACACAAAGGGAAGAAGACATCTCTCGTAAATATAGCCAAGACAAGTCCACACTACAAGCGGTCTGTCCATTCCTGTACTTGTGAGGAGAGGAGAGGAATTATTACTCCACATCAATACGTCTCAATAATAGATGCGATCATTATACGGATTGGACGTCGTCAATTTATCTACCTTTGATTACATTAGAAGCTTGGCTAGAGCTGCAGCTGGACGGGCATTGGGACTCGGAAATAACCCAAAAACAGTGTAGACTATCCACCTATATATATCCGTAGTGTATATGCGAAAGATATGAAGATGACGAAAGGAAAAAAGATGGAAGGAAGACCAACAAATTGACAATTATTTCGCATAGAACTATTTGTACTTCTTGTCTGTTCTGAGTTCTACCGGAAATATAATCAAAATTCAGTTGCTTTTGACCATCTTATGACCAATCGGTCATGGAAAATTGAAAACATTTTATCTGTCCTGCGTTGAACGAGAATTAGGATTATTAACTGAGTTCCATATAGATTTCAAATAAATTACTGTGACAAATTATATCAAGTCAAGTAATACATATTTGTGAATTAATTTACAACAAAAAAATAATAAATACATTGGAATTTGTATATTTTGTTTTAAAAATCTTCTCTCTGTTAACTAAGTAATATAAAATATGTTTAATGAAGCAATAATAAAAATGTTAACATTATGATTTTTAACATCTATAATAATAATATTAGTCAATATACGAAATTTCCTACAAGCAATAAACGTCAATAAAAATGCCCCACCAATTTAATTAACCAATCACTTTGTCCAGTAAAACTGATATATATCACAGTATTGAAATAATAGATAGACAATAGTAAACACAGTAGTAAACACAGTTGTAAACACAGTAGTAAACACAGTTGAATGAAAGATAAGTTAAGACATGTCAAGTCGTAAAAGATAGAAAAATAATATATTCTCTCAATAAATCATATATTATCGTTATTATACCTTTTAATATTCAATTAAATATCAAAGTGGTTCACTTAAAAACGATTCTGTCAAAGCATAGACACCTTACCTCATCATATCGATCGAAAACGGCTCCAGTCTGCAAAATGTCTGGGACAGGACGTCGCCAGTTAAACTCGTAAGCTTTGGCTGAAGGAACGGTCCGCTGGCGTTTGGCTATGTCTGACGTCATCGCCTCAGCCTCAACTGACCCGGCCAATCACAGACTCGCTTTATTTTGAAATAAGAAAAAAAAACAATCGTAAATACAGTCAGACGGTATGATGTAATGGTTGTGATAGTATGATGTGTTGACTTGAGTGCTGTGAAGAAAATATAACAGAATTATAATATAATAGTATATACAAATGGTAAAGATTTTCAACTTTATAACAAACTACCCAGCCCAAATCAACAGTTGTATTATATATATTTTAATACATTGAAACTATTTTTAGTCTTGACCACAATTTTACAACAGTTCATTTTAAGTCCTCAATCTATCATTTCTTTGGAATCCCAAACAAGCTATTCGACGCTTTTTGCCAGACATATAGACATGGGGAAAAGGACGAAGGGAGTGTAGAGAGAAAAAAAAAGAAAATTATTATATTCTGCAAAAAGTTTTCTTCCCTAGTTTGCTTCTTCGTTCGTCATCGTTTAGGTTTGTACATCATCAACTTTGGCTAGATTTTGGATCAACCGTAGTCTATACGATCAATGCCTGTGGTAATAAGGGCGAATCATTGGCCAGTCACAACTGATAAGTACTTCAAACCACTAGCCGTAGTTCTTATTCAAAGCTGCTCTATCTCGCCTCCCTAATAGTATTTGCTGGAGACGCAGGCGCTATAAAAATACCATCAAAGATGGTTGAACAGTGATAAGTAATCAGTGTTAGGGCTGAGGTTTCAAAAGAGTGCAATCAATCTAGACTCCTCGACGATCAAAATATCGGATCTATTTACACTATGGAGAATAAACTCGCAAAGATATGATAGTATTAACCAACTTATTTAATAAATAACCTGTCATGGCCAGTTATTCGAATCACCAGGAGATATTCAATTTTCAAGAGACCATTTTTTATAAATTAGATGTAGGTTACCTGTAGTGCAACCAATGAAATGTATCAACATTTAATGAAAGTAAATTTAACGGATTTTTAGAAGTAATCAAACAACAAGATATTTCCGTATTAGTATACAGAAATATTGAACCTAAACAAAACAAGTCAGTTTAAGTATCTATATACTGAACGTACCATTAGCTAAAAATGAACAACTTATGTAGAATATACAGCAAATATAGAAGCATAAAGCTTGAAAATTTTAGAGAAATTTTGTTAATCCTAATTCCTGTTAAAATATTATTGAACGAAATTTACACATCCAAGAAAATTTGTTAGTATAAACTATCAATTATTTTGTAAACATACAAACTAATATCTGAATAAAACTTGGAACATTTAATATTCAAATAGATCAAATATAAAAGGTTATACGCTTTTCGTAGATATATGTACATTTCAGTCAGACATCTACCGCTACATAACAGGAATAAATAAGTCCAGTATGAAGAAAAGCAACAAATATTGACATTATTGAGCTACGAACTCACTCGCTGAAGGACTGTTGACAATTTAATCAATATTCCTTGAACTTGAAACGCTTATTATGAGTTAGCTTCTTAAAATATATGTTGGAGATGCTCAAATCGGTAAAAACCGTTGAATTAAATTAGAAAATCTAATTTTTTTATATAAATACTTAAAAACGCATAAAAGCAAATATTTTACATTAGTATGATATACGAAAAAATGAAATAAGAAACATTTAAAATGGAAAACATAATTATATAAGAACTAAATAATATATATAAAATTCAAATTTTAGAAAAACTAACGCCCAAATTAATAAAGTAGAAGTAATAATAATATATTGTTTAACGATTAATATAAAACTATGACTGGAAAATGTTACCACATATTACAAAATAGCAGACGAAAAATAATGGTGATAACTTTTCTAAATTATAAACAAAGTGATATATTGTAAATGAATTATAGACATTATGACAAATATTAATAAATATCTGGAAATCTATTGAATATTGATCATGATCTGATAATGTGAGGGAACATGACAAGACATGAGAAGGTGGAAGAACTGGATCTAAAATCTCCAGAGAGAAAAATGACAAGATAGCAAGATGAAGGAAAGGAAAAGGTTGAGGGGCTCCATCTAAAACCTCCAGGGAAGGAGAAAGATAAGTCAATCGTTATAAATCAAGAATAGACAAGTCAATGGTTTAAATATGTTCAATAATTTAATGAATTTATTTATAAAATAATATTCTCATTGTTACGAATCATGTTGTAAATGATAAACAACAATTAATTCTATACGCACAGGTAAACATTTCAACCTTTTATAACATTTACTCTTAACATTTTTTTCTAAATTTTGAGAAATATTTAAATATTATTAAGAATTATTTAGGAGTTAACCATATCTAAGTAAAAGGAAAAATATGACAATGCTCAATTTGGTGTGGTTCGGAATTCAAAAAAGTAATGCGTAAGAACTATTTCAATAAAAAGACTCTAAAATTGGCTTTTAAAAAGTGAAGGTGTAAGAAAATATACATGGTAAATTGTAAAAATATTAACTTTTTTATTTTAAATCTAACATTTTTTATCTTATTATTGGAAACCTACTACATCAATAAATTTCTAAATTATACATAATAATGACAGTAAAATGTAAATGATTTAATTTTAAATAAAGACAATATGAAAATCAGTGGTTTGGGAAAACATTTTTTTTACAAGATTTAATAATATATTTATTCTTTTCAATTTAATCAACTTTTAACACAGCGAGTGATTACATACTGAAATTTCACTAAAACGAATAAAATATATGTAGGAATATGAGTGAGCGATAGTGAATAATAGATACAATAAAGTACGTAATTGTAATAAAGTAATTACGTCATAAAGCACAAAGCACATATCATATCAGTCTATGATACATTATTTTTAAGATATTGTAGTAGGTGCATACATATATCTATATAAAATAATAAAAAACATACATATAAACACAAATGTTAGTACAATGAATGCTATTTTGAACTACAAAACAACTAAATAAAAACAACAAAACAATGTAAAAAAAACAATGTATACTTAATAAAAAAAGAATTTTTATGAAACTTAACTATTTAAATCAAACAATGCAGGCGTGATTAAAGAGTTAATACTAGATGACAAGGCTATATAGCACACAATTCACTTCATTTTGCCAATAAAAATGTTATAATATTATAATTACAACTTAAAATTTGTTTTAGAGTATAGTTATATAACCACATTTAATAAAGCAGATAAAAAACAAATTTGAAATCATCATATAGGGGCAAGTAAGCATAATAAAGTTTAACTTCCCCATTATAATTACCTAAGGATAACTTTTGGGAACAAGTAATAAATGTCCCCCAACTTAACCTAATTGTGTCAAGTTATGTTATATTTGTTGTGATATTTAAACTAAAAAAACTTTAAACACAAATTACAGTTTATTCATTTGTCCCAATTTAGAGTCCTCAATAATTTTAACAAGATTAGAATTCAGAATCCATTGCCTTTAAATCTAGATTGTTGGTTCTACATTAAAAACTTTTGCAAATAATAAGGTGACAGATATATGCACATTTAATCATGTTATTTACAGTAAGCAGCTATTGTTAAGAGAGCAGTAAATAATGTTTTAATATCATAATTTGTTATATCACTTAATATAAAAGTGCTGAAAGCCAGAACAGCTGTATCTCTTGAATCAGGATCATCCAGATAGGGGTTATGTTTCTCACATAACATAATTAATTAGTGAATAAAAGAAATCACAAATATACTCAATGGTCTAAAATGCAACTTGTTCACCTTATTATTTAAATAAAAACAATAAAATGTTAAACAATCAATAAATAATTATTAATTTAATTTAAATAACACACTAGTCATATTTTATAAATTAGACAAAAGAAAAAATATAAATACTGTTTACTTTAAATTAAGATAGTTTTCATGGATTTTACTAACAAAATTGATTGAAATATTAAACAACAATTTTAATTAATCAAATTTTATTTACAGAAATATATAATTTCTTATGTTCCATGATTTAAAAAAATGTTAATATTTCTATGTCTATTTCTTTAAATAATCCCTAAACAGAAGAGATATAAATGGTGTAGTCAAATTGTATCTACATTATATATTATATTTGTTTATATAAAAATAATTTAGTTTAATCAATGTAATTATAGATAAAGATAAATACAATAATTTTCTACAATATAAATATAGCAAATATTATCTAAAAAAGATTTTTCTCATTGACCTGATAAATAAAAAAGCAAATCTAGTTTATTGGCAGACAGAGTGCCAGCTACATCTTATTAAAATTGTGTTTATGAGATGTCATACAGATATTAATATTGTGTAATTATTTTACTGTTAATCATACATATTCAGAAACCCATGTTGATCTGTTAAAATCACTGTAGTTTAATAACAAATTTAATGGAAAATTGTAGTCTGAATTATTGGATCTATGTATTAGAACCATAATTTGAGTGGCATAAGGTGTGAATTTATATTTTTTTTTGTAAACAGAGAGAAAAAATAACTATATAAATATATATTATTTAAAGCCAAATATGAGAAAAGTGAGTTAGCTGAAACCTTAAATTAAATGAATGAAATAAAAAATTAATGTTAGTTCAATTTCACAAAAATTATTTGTGTTCAAAAGGCTAACAGAACTTCAAGGAAAGGATGTTAACATTTTGCAAACTGGATATAAACATTTTTAGTTCCAATATTTGCAATATACATATTAGACATTCATTTTTAAGAATTAATCAAAAAATTACTGACCAATTAACAGACTTATTCTGGTTTTTTGCATCTAAATGTATTCTTTACCACCAATCCCCGGCCATTTAAATGTCACATTAAAAAAAGGTAAATGTTTATAAATATGTTACCGTAACACATTTATAAAAATTTGGTATATAGGTAATTTTTTTTACTGTAAATGAGAAAAACATTATGATTAAAAAATACATATAATAAAATTGACTGACTTTGAAAGAAGTATATTGAATTTTACACAGTATATTTTGTATGCATTTTTTCCAATCCTGGCCACATAATATAACCAAATTTGTTAATATTCTTAACACAGGCAGTATAATGTTCAATAAATAATGAGTTTCCAAATTACAAAATACTGCATAGTCACTGATTAAATGGATTGCCCAATGTAGTTCTGATAAAAGTACCACTGAATGGGAATAATGTAATTGACAAACTAATTCTTGTATTGGTAAATAATGTGATAATACTTAAAATCAGTCCATGCTTTTTTTGCCCAGTACAAAGTTTATCATTTGAAGTCACATATCTAGAAAATCTATTGGTACAGTTTGTAAAATGTAAACTTCTTTTCCTTGAAGCTCTTAAACACAAATAATTGGTAAATGAAAATTACTAACATTTATTTTATGATTTGAGCTAACCAACTTTTTTTAATTTTTGGTTTAAAATAATATCACTTATTTATGAATGAAGTTAAGCAAAGATAATACATATACATAAAAATGATATCAAAAAAATATTTTCCTACATAGTAATATATTATAAATGTCATATTGATTATGTATATAACAAATATTTATATATTAATAATTAATATATAATTATTAATAATATTGCTGCAGCCATTGGTTTATAAATGTATTAAAGACCTCAAAACCATCCATTATCAATACAAAAAATAATTATTTATATAAAATTAGCTTTATAGATATTTTCAGAGAATAAATATGAACCATACAATATTATTTATATTATCTACATCATACATAGATATTTTAACATAGTTTTATAAACTATCCAAATTTCAAGTATCTTTATACAGTTCTTAAAATGATAGCCAGGTGGATCAGATGGATTAATGGAAATCAAATTATTATGAATGATTGTGGTTACCCTAACAAAACTAAAAATCAGTTAGTCATTTAATTGAATGTTTTGGGCCCTGTATATAGCCATATAGAATAGACAAATTTAGCTGAAAGTTAACTGCCTATTACTATAGGCCTAGATATATAGATGAAAATATAATATACATTTTTTTAAATATTATCTAACAGTAAAAGGCTAATAATATTCAAGAATTCAAAGATTAAATATTTTATTTAATATTTCCCCACCTCTAATTTTTAATCTATAATAAGCTGTTATTTTTAAGTTATACTATGAATTTCTTATAAATTAAGCATGTTATTGCCTAGCCATATTTTTATATATACTGGATATATTTTCTTAAGGCTAACTGTAATACAGGTTGTGTTATAGCAGAATTTGTAATACAATAAATATATTGTTATTGATACAATTAAAAAATGTTACTTTTATTGTAGACATTATAAAGAATAAATTTTAAAGAATATAAATATATATAAGATAGAAATTATAGATATGTCTATAAAAAACAAAAATAAGTATCATATATTTCAAAATATTTAAGGCCACTTGACTATAATTTTCTTTTAAAGAAAATGTATAAGATTATGATTTAAGTCATTTGAGTATGAAATATATATATATAGATAGTTTATGTGTGTTTATTAAATTTAGTAAGTTTGGGACTTTTCATTTATAAAACATAATTAGTTAATTTTTTTTTTAATGGTGAAGCATATATATTGATTAGCTAGCTTATATTAATGTTTCAGCAAGTCTGCATTCTATGACAATTGTTTTCCAGGTATTTATTAATATTGGTCATATTACTCTAATTTAACTAGTGATGTACACTGGATATATCCTTGTTAGGCTACATAGAATGCCGCCTGGTATTTCAGACTATGAATACTATCATTTAGTTGTATTGCATATTATGTTAAATTAAATTATGGCTTTAATTAGATTCAAATCTGGTCTGCTAAAGTAAAAGCTCTATCTTTCAGATTTTTGTTCTTAATATTCCTTGTCATAAAATTATTATATAAATATTCTATTTGATATGTACATGAGTGTAAATTAAGTATTATTTTAATTTATCAAAACAATATAAAATATTTTTTTGGGACAATTAGTAAATACATATAGAATATAGATATTAGCATATAGTATTATACAAATGAATTGCAGGAGCAGTTACAACGAAAGGTATGTATATTATTTTACTACATATTGAAAAAATAATTTCAATTACTTACGATATATATATAACAATATATATATATATATAAACAGTGAACTAAGATATGTTAAGACATAAGTTCACTCATGATAACAATCAATTGAAAATAAAGCGATAACTATCACAGTTTAAATATACCGCTTTCCAATAAATTAATGAATTTAAACTATTTAACTTGACTCATAGACATCAAAAAAATAAATACTGTAGTTCTAGTTTATTGCAGGGCCGTAGCTACTTGTGGTGAGGGGAGCATTTGTCTCCCTTAAAAAAAATGAAAGCGCCCTTTATACGACCAAAAATGTATATTGTATATATTTAAAGGATATAGCTCCTAATATTTTATGATAGCTCATAATATTAAAGACAGATGTGGAGAATAAAGACTTTATAAAAATGTTTTATTTTATTATACATCCATTTTTCATATAGGAGTTATATGTTGTTTTACCAGGTATCTTATATCATATCACATATATCTATACCGACGTACGGCGCTCATTTATCATGAATATATAATTTAATTAATCATATTATTAAAAAATATCAATGCCTACAGTGGAGTATACCTATATTGCAATTGGGACCATGAAATGTTAAATTAAAGCCCATTAACCTATAAAAAGAGCCGCTATTGAAAAAAGCTAATCGGTGAAAATTACTGAAATTCACAGTTATAATCATTGACCTATATATTATTTATCTAAATAATATATAGGTCAATAATATATAAAATATAATAATATAATAATATAATAAAATAATATATAATATAATAAATAATATATAGGTCAATGGTTATAATATATTAGACTTGTATATGTTATTTATCTAGACCGGCAAACGGATCAAAAAACGTCCAGAGCGCATTTTCATTATATACGGTATTAGTTAGAGTTAATGTTGAACTTCTGCCCATCAATTTGGCATTGATTATCGATATAGATTTATGATAATATACCGTCGCGGACGTTTATTACTATTGAATATTGGTCAGTTTGCAGGTCTGGATAAATAATATATAAGTCATTGTAATATATCGTCATTAAAAAAATATAATACATGAAGAAAATACATCATTTTTATTTATAGATGCTTGATCAGACAGTTTCTTTCAAAAACAATACAAATGTTATTAACTATAAGTATAGCACTACATATATTTCAATTGTAAAATTCAGTGATTGCTGTTTTCAGCATAAAGATTTACATCATACACAACGAAAATTAATTTTTGTAATATGTTAACGTTAATTGTCATGGTTAAGCCACAATTGAAATGATATTTTAATTTAAGTTTCCGAATTATACTTACAAATGTATCTAATATTGCAATTGTCCTAATTCAAGTAATGAATAATTATGGCAATTGCATTTTAATTGCTTATATAAAATTGCATTTTCACATTTGAAATTTTAATTGCACTCGTCCTATATCGCAAACAATTTAAATTGCAATAATTGTCTCAACGAGTTTATAGCGAATTAGGCCATCTGCAGATAGGTCGTCGATCTGATTGACTCCCTAACTTTTTTATTGTGGATCGGTCAATCAGAGTCAGTTGAAATTTTAATTTTTATACGAACAAATCCCTTGGATTGGGGACTAATCTCGTTAATTTTGGATATTAGAAATTTCAATAACTTCATTATGGAGAATCCGAATTTTCAAATAAAAACTTGATTTTAAAATATAGTTATCGATACCTGTCAAGCACTTATTGATTTTTGTAAATACTTTGATTTTTCACATAAAATGTTACGACAGCTACATTAGTCTATATAATAATACGATAAAGTGGGACAAAATAATTCCAAAAGTAGAGTTTTCTCGATATTATTCAGTAATAAACGATTATATCTATGGCATCATAAACTGACATAATTTTTTGCGAATAGATTGACATAAAAAATATAACAATAGTTGAAATTAGTTGAGTGTTACGACAAAGATATACGAATAAGATCTGTATGTTTGCCGTTGGTAAAATTTTCACACCTGCAGACATGTGAAAAGCGTTTGACTTGTTCCAGTTTATAAAATCCGACCAATTTAGACGAATTTATTCATTTTTGAACTAATCTGCATTTTCCCATTATAGTTTTATTGAAATAGTCGGCTCTCCACTTTCAGTTAAGCAACATCGTCCCAAAAAGATAAACTATTTTAATTGAAGACAACTTTGCACCGTAGTCCTCGTATATACAGCTATACTGTATACAGCTATACAGCTATACTATACTATACCTACAGCTATATCGCATGCGAGCAAAGTTTGATATTTGAGTAGGGGCCAGCATAAAATATCGATTGAGTAACTCAGCCAAATAAAACGGCTTCATTATTATTACCGTTAGTAAAATCCTATGTGGGAGCAGTCTATTCTATATATTCTTTGATTACGACCGCCTATATTAAATATTATAGTATATTAAGAGCATGCTGTTGGAGAAACAAGTGACATAATTAATATCAAAACGAATAACCAATGCTTTAGAAGATATATGAAGATATATGAAGATATATGATCGCAGACTTGCATAAAATCATTAATGAAGATGGTTATTACATTGTTTATATTAACTGACTTAATGTTGTCTATATAGTAAGACAGATTGTGTTTTTATGAGACAGAAATATAATATTTTAATTAGCTGGATGTGTCTATAATATTAATTACATTTAAAATTAACATCAACATTTTCCCTTACCAAATTAACTATATAAAATAAATATTTATACAGCAAATTACTAAGGTACTCAAATAAAATCTAAGAAATACTAACATGTTTTGAAATAAATTAAAACATTGAATTCGTCTAATTTAAACGTATATATATGTATATATATTCTATAGCTTGTGTGTGATTGTATAGCGGTACCATAGTACTATAATATAGTAACAGAATTGATAGCAGACGTAATCCAACTTTAAAAAAAAATATTTTTCTAAGAACTTTATATGTGGCCATTTTCGAAAAATATATAATTTAAATGTCTGAATAATTTTCTAAATGTTCCTAAATAATCTTTGAAAACAAAAATAAAATGCTATATCAATGATAGAAAATTGATTTGAATTTTGCAACAAAAAAAACATTTTATATATTGGAAAATTGGTTGTATAGTCTTATATATAATTTATAAATTATATAAATTATATACAACCAATTTTCAAATACAATTCCGGTAATAATCCGGTTTGAAAAAGGAAATTATAAGCCAAGGATTATATTACAATATTATCAATCCAGTTTAACTATTTCAACCCTGGAGAGCCAGAATGTCTTGCCATGACTATTGCCTCATCTAATGGAATTAAAGCTATTTTACCAAGGATTGTTTAGTGTTTTATTTCAACTTGTTTTGTAATTTGTGTTTTTACTGCATTTATTACTAGTACATACCATTCTTAAATTGTTCAGTATTTCGTGAGGTTATTGTTTATATTACTGAGTATTTACGTGCATAGTACTCCTGTAGTGATAAATTCCTGTAATAAGCTGCTACTTCAAATATACCTACTTAGTACAAGACAGAATTTATTTTTACAACTCCATAAAACTAATGCAATGACAATATACTCTAAACAAATTTATCACTAACACTTGTCTATAATTGAAAATATTGTTAGTCCACTGAGATCTACATGATATCACTCTACAGAAATAATAAATTTTTGATGTTTAATTAAAAACCAAAATTTTAATACTAAGCTGGATCTACACGGTTCGATTTTAGTCGAATCAAATGAAAAATTGTCGATAGTGCATCCACACGAATATAATTTTCTTCGATTCGACTTTGATTTTAGTCGAAGTCGAAGCAAAATGTACGATTTTAATCGAATCGAATGTAATCAGCTTGATCAATTTTTCATTTTTCATTCGGTGCAAAGTCTATTATAATAAAAATAAACGTCAAGAACCACTGCAAAATTTAGCTGACAATTGTAAGTCAAGTGTTTAGTGTTTTGTTTAATTATATCTTGAATAAGTCAATATTTGATTAAATGTTAATAATAAATATTAAATTTTTATATATTTTTTCTTTATTGAAAGTATTACAAAAAAAATAATAATTGGAAAACTGACACAACAGAGAACGGAAAAAAATAAACCAATAAGTGGGAAATCTGCTTATTAAGTTGAAATGGCCCTATTTTGAGCAACCCCGCTTTTTAAGAGACACTGTAGAAAAAAAAGAGTATCCACATGATGATGACTTAACTATGGTCGTATAGTGGCAAATTGGTTACAAAAATGTAGTTTATCCATCCTGGTAAATTTTTTGAAATAATACATCATCAGATAATACCATAGACCTGATGTACCAAATACACCTTTGTTGGTATCATGTATTGGATGACGCCACTGAATTTTCGTTTTCTTTTTGATGTACAAATAAAGAGCACATAGTGGTAAACCTTTATTCTCTTCATTAATAATCGCTAATTGGTAAATTATTAAAAAAAACACCAAAAAATATTTTAAAAATCGAAATAAAACAAACATCGAGTGGATGGTCCTTTCGATTCGAAACAAAAAGTCGAACCGTGTGGATCCAGCTTTAGACAATAAGGTAAAATTAAGGTTAAAACCGACTTCTACCATCATAATTCGTTTTTAATAATAATTGTTAAATTTGGACTAATACATTATATATATACACCTTGTTAACGATAAGTTTAAATATTTTATAACGACCAACCTCAAATCAAAGTTTCAATCAATCACTATTTCATTCTATAATAACTAACCCCCTATCGTAAATTTTCACATTTCCTGTATCTGTTATAATATTGAATAAATTTGTAATGTTTTTATAATTAGAAATCAAGTCGCATTTTTTTGACTATACAAAAATTTACACCAAAATAGAACCAAAGATTATCACCTTTTTTCCATATTAATTATTATCGGAATTTCTTACTGACTAGTTTGACTAAACTCAATTGACACCAAATTGAATATCGTCCTACAAAACAATTATTGAATCCACTATATAACTTTCATAAAAAAGACTAATTACTACCATATCGGAACAACCAGTGCATTTAACCATCTAAAATCGATAATTTCAAAAGTAGAATAATAATTATAGAGCATAACCAACATTTTACGGTAATTTGAAAAAATAACATTATATAAAAACAGCTAAAAGCAAACATGTCTATTTTGACAATATGGAAATATTCAAGTGCAATTAATAATCACGGAATTATAGTATTAAAAACAATATACAATGACAGAAATTATAGGAACTGAAAACATATCAAGAACGATTTTTTAAACCATTTTCAAAAAATTTTACAACTCTTTTTGAGCACTTCAAAAACAATGATTAAATCTTCAATGATAGAATAACAAAACTTTTAATATGGATTAAAAATAGCAGGATTTGTGATATGGTATTAAAATTACGCAATAATAGGAAAAAGAGCAATTCAAGAGCCATCGATTTAGTATTACAAGATAAATAGAATAACAAAAAACCTAATTTATGCATGAACTAAAGTAAACAGAACGTGTTTAATATACATATGTATTTACGAGTGCGAACGAAGTTTAATGAAATAAACAATATCAAAAACAAAATATTGTCACTATATTTATATAGAAAAAGAGGCAATCCATACAATAGCAGCAACATTTGATGCTAGAATTCATAATAAAAAATAGCCATAAAATAAAAAATAAATGTCATGTTGCTGTCAGTATTGGTCGATGGCAATTGTAATGCATGACACATAACAATGGTATACAATTAACGGATGTAAGAGAAGCTATTTAAAGATTGATAGTAGTTAAATAAACCGATAGTTTACAATTTGAAATGTTTTGATGACTAGCGGTCAGGGGTGAATATTGGTGCTACAAACAATAATTAGTACAGATAATGAAACATTAATATTCTATCTGTCTTCAGTAATCCAAAGAAACAAATAAGTCAATTTTCACTGTTGACTAAATCAGCTTGCTAAATTGTTAAAAACTATTAATAAATAATCCAAATTTTATATCTCAATAATATTATAGTTTCAGGTACGTATATTAAAATATGAAAATGTGGAAGAAAAATAAACACGTGAATGCAAGTCAAGTCCGATATAGCATCAGTTGATTGTACAAGATTTAGCTATATTTTTTTATAAAAACAGGTCTAAGGAATATAATCCTTATCACTAATGTTCGAATTATTGACAAGGGATGGCCACATATTAATCCACCAAAAAACTGCACAAAATCTAAAATAATTTAGATGCATATTATTATAAAATCGTTACTCTAATTCATTATAATGAAATATTTAAAAAAATAAATATATCAAACAATGAATATCAAACACAAATAACACAAGCAAAAATCATCTTTAGAACCGAACAGCCCCAGTCATAACAGCCTGATATGTGGCTTCGGTCATAAGATTGTAGGAACCTGTCTTGGAATCAAGTAAATAGATGGGATCTTCGGTCAATGTCGGGTTGAATGAAACCTTAAGGAGGTCGAGTTTCTTCATTTTAAAGGTACCTGAAACAAGGTAATGGAAGCGGTGGGTAGTGTATCAACGAATTAAATTAGATGCGGAACATTCTTCAATAGAGAAAGATGAGACTTTAAAAACGATTACTGGATCGTAACTAGTACAATTATTGTAAAAATCCAGACACATTTCACTTCTTGTTTATCTAATAATACCGAACAGGGTAGAGTGGAGAGTTGCTATCGTATTGCTACACTGAACATCAAACGTTGAATGATAAAGGTTGAGATAAACTGAGGTACAATGTACTAACAGTACTTAAATTTCATTTGTAACTAAATTGTAACAAATTCAGAAATCACATTGAAACACCAGAACAAGTAATGTTTACATTCTTAAACTTTCAAATACTACTAAGAATGATTTAGAAGTTCTAAATAAAACAGGGTAGCCACCGAAAGTATAGATAGATGGAAGAGCAACATCGATAAAGGATAGAGAGGAACCCACCTGTCATCTCAATAGATTGGCACCTGCGTAGGAAAACAGGACGAGCATAGGGCGGCAGACGATTGGGCATTTCCTTTGACAACTGGTCAAGGTCGACAAGGTGTTGGGGATCAGCCACAGCAGCCATACCAGCGCGACCCTCAGTCCCGGGAATTTCGACACCAAAGACGACACAGTCGGCCAAGCCAAGAATATTGGCCAGAATACCCTCCACCTCAGAGGTCGAGACATTCTCACCACGCCAGCGATAAGTGTCGCCTGCTCGATCGCGGAAGTATAGATATCCGAGCTCGTCCTGGACCAAGATGTCCCCTACACAATGCAATTAAAGGCATATGAAAATTGATATATTATTTAGTTTTTTATCACAGTTGACTGTGTTTAAGCCGTTTGATATAAAATGATATTAAAAAACTCTTCATAATACAATTGAGCGGTGAATTGATAGATCTAATTTGATAGAAACCATAAAAAGTTAATCAAATTAACATTATCTAGTTATTGAGGTCATTAGTTTTATAATCCTGGATGATATTTTGAAACGATCTTATCCTTGTATTGATTCATTGGATTGTCAAAAGTTTTAATGTATTGATCGAATTTTATATTAGACATAGAATATTATATCAACAAAACTATTTTCTCATACTGAAAACTTAGACGCTGTGACAACCAAGACTTGTTCCTTGACACACAAACAACTCAACCTTTACAGACATAGTTCTTGATATTTTCAATTCTAATTTTAACAAGGTGGCCACTTTCCTAATCAAAAAAGTACCTGACTTACATCTGCATATCCATGAAAAAATCTAAATTATTTATTTAAACATTAATTTTAGATGTCAAGACTCAACCTCGACATAATTATAATGAAATTTTTTTATTTTTTAATAAATCCTATATCGAAATGATTCATTTTTTCTCATCTTTCTAATAGAATTATTTTTTTATCTGTCATTCATATTTTTCAAGATATCATAATTTTTCGGTATCTTGTATTTTTCAAAAAAAGGAGGTAGATTTCCAATACTTTTCTAAACCCCGCAGAATTTATTCTTTATTGTTTTCAGATTTGTTTTAAATAAAAATATTCACCACTGTTTTTTCTATCGATTGATGTAAACCATTTTTTTGTATCCTAAATATTTATCTAACTTTGACGATTTTTCCCAACCTGTATTTTGTTCACTCTCGACACCTAACACCGAGCTTATTTAAAACAGCAAAAAAGACTGCCAGACCTAGTAAGTAAATTCAAAAACATTCAAGAAAAAAAAGGTCCACTTTAAAAAAAATTATACTAAATCAAAAATTTCCCCGACTTATTGTCATTTCTCTGATTTCCCTCACCATTTTCTATTTTCCTGACCAGTGGCCGGGGTTAACCCATTAATACCTAGCGTCCTATTTATAGGACAGTAATAATATTAGATAATACTATTTATAGTTTTATATATGAAAACGATGGTGATAAATATATTTCTTAGCAATAACTTAAATAACAAAATATGTTTTACAAATGCGTAAGTAAATAAATAAGTAAATGCGTATGTCCTATTTTAGGACGCTAGGCGTAAGGGGTTTTAAATGTTCCTTAAAAATTAATTTGATACATTGTAACGTATGTTATTTGTATAATTTTTTTATATACAATAATTTAGGTTTAAAAATAAAGATGTATGATATTTTTGTGTACATTATTATTATTATAATATACGTTTTTCGAAAAGTACTAAATGTAGCTTTTGAATTAAAATTTAGACAAAAATAAGCATGTTTCCAATTTTAAAATGGCTATACCTCTAA
>JAUZNC010057439.1:19420-32385 GCA_034780395.1 Vannuccia rotundouncinata | reverse complement strand
GTACTAAATGTAGCTTTTGAATTAAAATTTAGACAAAAATAAGCATGTTTCCAATTTTAAAATGGCTATACCTCTAAAACTATAGCTACTTATGTTAACCTGAGGAATCCAAATATATATAATATATATATATTGGTACAAGTAATGCATGTACATATGCAGTACTGGAAGAGGCATTTATTTAAACACAATTACATAAATGAAGAATAACATTTTTTGAACTGTTAAAAGTAAATTTTGTATAGTACGCAGTTTATTAAAGTATTTTAAAACATGGTAGAAGTCTAGCACAAATAAAATAGGTATAACTTTTATGCTAAGGTAAATAAGACTCTGATATAATATCTTATATATTTAGCAGGGTTCGTACAGGCTTCTAATAAAAATTTAAAGACTTTTAAACCATTTGACTAAAAACTTTTAAAGATATTTTTGTTAACATAATATATTAATAATGTAGTAACATAAAAAACAAGTAAAAATATTCATGGAACAGTATCAATTTAAAGGAATGTAGTAGGTAATGTGAGCTCTATGTAGGTACAAAGAGACATAGAAGGATGGGAATAATTTTTTATGTAAATACATATTTGTTATAAAAAAAGTATTTATTTATAAAAAAAAACTTATATGTAAAAACATATTTATTACATAATTTTTTATTTTATTTATATAGATCCAGAATTTAATGACTTTTAAAGAATCTGTACGAACCGTGATTTATACAAATTAACTGTCCATAGACAAACAGCCTATCATTGTAATTTAATTTTAGCCCCCAGGGCTGTGTCAAAATGAACAATCCAAATATTTAAGGTACAATTATTTGGTCTCATGAAATAACCGAATTCCTCAAATCAAAGGGCATGCACTCCCAAGCAAGCCCCCCCCCCCCTTGTGGTACAATTGTGTCAATTAAAACAATATTAGAATCTTAATAAATAACTGTTTTGGACAGGCTAACAAATGCCAATAAATTCTATTCTTGTCATACAACATTATTACTTTAATTTTTGTACTGAAATATTTTTTACAGTTTTCAATAAATTGTCGTAATGATGCTTTGCTTATGTTAGCTTCTTACTACATTATTTGGGTACTTCCACTAAGATTTTTTTTGCACTGAGAACTAATATAACTAGTAAGAAACTTAGAAATATGTAAATTTTAGCAAATAGTAGTGCATTTAAAAAATTCTGGGAGTTTTAAAGAACTGTGAAAATTACTACAGAATAAAATAAATTTTAGAGAGTTGCCATTTTAAGTTATAAAATTATATATTTTGAAATTTAATTAATTCACGATTCGGAATACATGACGAATATTTGTCAATAGACGAACAAATAATCAAATACTTTGGACGCTACTCACTGAAGCAAATTATCTGCAATAAGCCAATACGTTTTGGACTAAAAAAAACTGGACCACGTGAGGTCAATCCGGTTACTGTTATCATGCTAAATTGTACTGAGGCAAAGAAAGTGATTGTGACAAAAGACCATTTGGATCAAGAGTGGTTACAGAAATAGTGGAAATACTGAAGCCTACAAAATCAAATGGCGGCATTGTCATGGACAATTTTTCTGCAGTCATGACCTACAATGTGAATTGAAGGAAATGGAAATTCCTGCTATTGGTACAATGACAAAGACTTTGAAGGAACTGCCTACTTCTGTGAACGAAATTGCACTGACGAGGTGGCTAGACAATCGTGCTGTCATTGTTGGTGCAAATTTTTATATTTTAATTTAAGTACTGAAAAGACTGCTGAAAGATGAACTAAAGGTCAAGGAAAGGTTGTATTAAAAGGTGGGAATATAAAAAAGAATGGGAGGAGTGGATCTTATGGACAACTTCCTAAATCAATATCGAATTGCAATTGTGTCAAAAAATGAAACTGTTCTTGCAGACATTGCAGTATCCAACGCCTGCATACTACATCGAAAACTGAATGCCAATGCAAAGATGGATCAACTTGACTTTAAGTAGCATTGCTCTGACGTTATTGAAACTGTCAGTTCGCAACGCAAGGTTCGGGATGGCCTGTGTGCCACCAGAGTCCAGTAGGACTCTCGGGGGGGGGGGAGCAACAACAACAAACAGGCGGCTATTGCTCATCGAAGCACACAACCTTTGTTCAAAATGCAACATTACATTGTGTAAGAAATATTTCCCTGGATATCACTCCAAGTAACATTATTTTGTATACATGACACTAATTATTTACTATTTATGTATGCAGCATGAATTATGTATGCTTGCTTGTATGTTACTTTTCTAAACAACTTACACATTTATTTGTATATTTACTCATTATAAATATAATACCATACTACATATCTATATGCCATATGCATTTCCTGGAGTTTATTATTTATTTTACTAAATTTATTTATGTATTTAAAAGAAAGATCATGAGTTTTCAGATTCATTTTTCATTAATTATCCAAATTCAATATTATTCAATAACGAGTAGCGTCTTATTTATAGGAAAGCATTTTATTTTCTTAAGCGGCCCATACACAGTCAATTTTATAGTCAATTCAGAGTATTGACAATTAAATTGCGCAATAAAATTGACCGTGTATGGGCCGCTTTATAAGTAAACATAAGCAGGTGTAACTTCCAACATAATATACAATATAGTTAAGTCAATATAAGTCAAATTTGAACAAATCAACTATTTCCGACGAGTATTTCATATAGCAGGCGTTAATGGGTTAAGACAACTCTTCCTGTTGAGAATGTTACTGTATATTGTTAACTATAATGTTGCCTACCTACTCGCTGTGCATAACTTGCTAACATGCAGACACATAACACACAGAACGTCCTTTGCTTCATTGAAAAAATCTCTGTACATTGAAAACAATCTGATATAATATTAGAACATAAATTATTAAAAGTTGCGAACTTAAAGATTCATTACAGAGATCGAAACTTATACTTATTGAATGAATACTTTACAATATCCATTTCTCAAATAATTATGACCTTAACATTTTCAATTTCGACACTTAATGCTATTTAAAACCCAGTTGAACTTTGTAACTATAACTACGAAGTGACGTATTTTCTTGTCAATTATATAGATAAGGAGCAGCAGTAGGGGCATCATTTATAATTTAAAATTTATTATCTAAAGTGCAGTCCACGTACAATACTGTACTTTGAACTATGACAATTGCTTATAAAACAGTCAAGGTGTAGGATACAGCTGTACCTACCTGAACAATAAGTTACAAATATACGTTGCACGCACGCATGGAAAATCCTTAGAATGGTTTCGATTCACTTAACCTGCTTGGTCTCCCCTAGATTTATACTATTTTTAGTAGATACATATCTAGTCTGGAGGAAACCATTCGCTATCAACGAATGATTGGTAATGACTTTAAAATGAGATATTATAGTTCAAACTAAATGTCACTTTCCAGACTTTTTTATGAAATAGTGACTTTCATTATCAATTTTTTTTGAAACGCTTTTCATATTCTGACTGTCTATTTTTACTGTCGTTTTTTATTAAAATACTATGACATACAATCAAACTCACAAATTAGTATTCGATATAATTAGAGCTGTCAATAATTAATATTATCTGACCTATCTAACGGGTAACAAGTTGAGACAAGTCACATTAAACTGACTAAATAATAATTTAAGAAAGAATAAAGAACTAATTAAAAAGTAAAAAAATATTGTATAATGGAAAAATGGTGTAATTAGTACATTTTTAAATAATACATCCTAAATTTAGTACTAGTATTTCCCGTGGCCCATTTTAGGTACTAATCAGCGAAATTTAACATTACAATGGTATATGTTTTTATTTTTAACACTTAGCAAACTAGAGTATAGGTGTAATGTCAAAATATGTCAATTCTACTTTATACTAAGAAAAACTCTGTTTTCCAGACTCCCAATTTTAGAAGGGGGAGAAATATGTCCACATACCTGATAGGAAAGCTCGATCACCCTTTTTAAAGACATTTGAAATCATCTTCTTAGAGGTGGCCGATTCATTGTTGACATAACCATCGAAACGGCGCATAGCGTCCTTTGATTCGATCTTACCAACCAATTCGCCGGTCTCTCCATAACTGCAGCGAACGCACAAGCCGTCTCGCCCCCTGATTGGTTCACCAGTAGCCTCGTCAACACGGATCAAAGCAGCCGGGTAAAAGTTAGGCAGGATTACACTCAGGAAGCCGACCGCACCCACCTGGAATTACAGAAATCTTTGTCATAAGGCCGAGAAAATTGGTTTTAAACAAATTCAGGGAGGGTCTAAGACTCAAAATTATAGTCATACAGATTAACAGAAATCAAATTAATATTAGTGGTTGTGGCTACGCAGTAATAGCTTATAAAATAGCGCAGTGTTCAAAATGTTTTGATTTTAAAACTAAGAATCTTTATTATATTAATAATTCCAGGACATTCCTGCCACAATGAAAAGTCTTGTTTAGTCAGCATAATATGTATGGTCCTCATGGATGCTCAAATTCACATCAATGTGGCTCTGATCTTAAGCAAATAATCCAACCAGGGATGGTCCAGCATTTTGTAACAAAAGTAAAACATAGATTTTTCATACAACACTACTTAAGTATTGTTTTTTATCAAACGTATTGTCTAATTAAAATCATTGAATCAAGATTTTATTAAAGATCAACATTAATGATATTATCAAAAGAATTGATAGAATTATAGAGCATCAGCTTTTCAGCAAAAGTGTATAATCTAAAAAGACAAGCAGATTGCATAAAAATTTATTTTGATATATATTTTAAATTTTACAAATACAATTTGATTTTGACACATTTTTCTACCAACTCCTAAATGACATATTTTAACACACAGGACCATCCCAGAAAATTTATAGAAAAAGCTTTGTGGGGAAAATTTCTTTGCCAATATCAATTCGTTACAATAAGAATAATCCTCAACACAATGCACTTCCTTTACAATAAATTAACTACAATGTCTGAAAACCTACCCGGTTAGTTGTATTGACGACACTGGAGTTGGATTCAGTGGCTCCATAGAATTCGGCAATAACTGGTATATTGAAACGCTCCTGAAACGTCTTCCAGATCTGTGGTCGAATGCCATTGCCGGTGGCCAAACGAAGTCGGTGCTGTTTTTCAGATGGCCGTTCCGGCTGTGCCAGTAAGTAACGACATAGCTCCCCAATGTACTGCACAATCTGTCAGTCGATATTGATACATTTATTATTAATTTTATAGAGGCAATTAAAATTTTGCTAGAAAAGTTTAACATCACACCAGAAAAACCGCATTTCTAAAATAATCGATACAAATATAATATGGTGAATAATAAATTCTTACTTAGTGTATTAAACAGTGTTGGGTACAAAGTATATTTGAAGCCGCACAGAAGTTTATTAACAATTGTTAATGTAACATTTTAATTATAATTGTATATTCGATAGATTTGTAGTATGTAGACAAACGGTTTGTTTGCTCAAACTAGAAATTTTACCATATTAATATCGACACAAAATGAAATTGTTAAAAAATTAATTAAAATAATGAGCCTAACAAAAAATGTTTAAAATTAAAATGTAATCTTTTAAATAAACGTCTAAATAAAGTGGACAAATTTTAAAATTATAATTGAAATTAAAATTAAAATGAAATTTACGTCAATATATTGAACTAAAAATGTTTTGTTTGTTTTATGTATTTCTAATATTTATGCATTCATGGTTTTGGTTTAACTCCATACAACTTAAGTGGTAATGAGTAGATAACGGTTTCTAAATATCTATATTATAATAATTATGGCAGTGTTAGAGAGGAACATACTAAAAATATACAACTAAATACAAAATGTGTAATAAAAGTAAAATAAAAACACTATCAGTAGAACGCCCCAAATACACTAAATCCACTTTTGTATCCAGTAATAATGTTGGATAGAACAAGTTGCAACATTTATCATTTATACAATTTAATTGACTGTGAAACATGTTTAAAATAAACTTTGTTCTACTTAATTATTCCAGATAAAAGGTAGTATCAATTTAATGTAAATAATAATCATAATGCATGTCATATTAGCATCTAGATAAAGCAGTAATAGTATTTCCTTTATCTGACTCACAGTGCAATTATGCGCAATACATTCATCCCAGAGTTTTGACGCGGAGAATTTAGGCTTGATAACCATAGTGACCCCCCTAATAAGACACATTCCAACACCAAGAATACCCGCAGCTGTGTGGTAGAGGGGAAGCGGAGCATAGTTGATGTCGTTTTCGGTGATGCCGAAAAATAAGTAGATGGCGTTGGACATCATGTAGTAACGAACATGGGAGATCTTTGCCGCCTAGATGGTAAAGAGCAACATTCGGCTAGAAAATCAAGACACTCACAAAAGAATCGTTTAATCCAATTTAAAACAATCACTATATTACCGATTCCCCAGAACTGACCAATTAAAATAAGGCAAAAGAATTGGTTTACCTTGGGCATACCGGTAGTGCCACTGGTGAAGATATAGACTAACGAGTCGTTAGGATTAACCTCTCGTAAGGGCGGACGGCTCTTGCTCATGGGGGCAACTAATTGGTCTAGGTCCAGACCTAGGTTGTCCCTGTTAGAAGGTACCGCAGAAGGTGAACCTAGGTAGCAGAAATAGAATATTGACATTTCGATAATCAATTCTAACTGCATAGCCTGGGTGTTTCATTGATTTTTGAAAAATAATCTAACCGGAACGTTCCAAATTATGCCACTAATAAAGATTCTAATATTTTCGACATGAAATCAAAGCCTTCTGTAAAATTATATTTTTATAATTGTGTAGCCATTAAATTAAAAATACACTATTTTGGGTATTCACTCTAAAGAATGTTATTTCATTATAAGATATTTGCAATATAACTTGAAAACTTTAATAGATTACCACTTGAAATCTGGATGAAAATCGTCTAGGTTACCTTGTGACGAGTAATATAGAGGTATTTTGCCCGACTGGATTTGATCACTGATGGCCGCAATGGCTTCTTGAAGTTCAACTCCATAAATGACAGCACGGGAGTTGGACGAGGTGATACACTGAGTTAGGCTATCCAGTCGAAGATTAAAGTTAATCAAAGATGCAACTATTCCAGCCTGAAGTGAACAAAGAAAATATCTATGAAATATAACTGAGACTGAGAGATATACAAAGATATCCGAGAATAGACATTTTTAAGATGGCATATTTCAGATGTTTTATTTGATAGTAGATATAGAATAGATGTCAAAGTTGAATTAAAAGGATAACTTGGACAAATAACATTCTTAGTGACAATTAAACATACATGTAGAACTATCAAAACATTTAATGGAAATATGTAGTATGACGGTTTAAAAGACTGATTGACTTTATATTGTATGCTTCAATAATTGAATGGGCAAGATTTTGCTTTGATGGTGAGAACAATTGGTGTCCTTAGAAATGTAAGTATTTGGTTCATTCGTTAAAGTAAAATAAGAAAGAAGTTTGCTTTATCTCGATAAAAATGTATCACTCATTGAGCTTTCTAACGAGTCAACCTTTTCATAAATGTCAGCATCGGAATAGTATATTTATAATACATTTAGTAAAATTTTTATATACATTATTGTACATAAATTTAATAGATGATTGCATGTCTCATAGAAGAAGTCGGAGACTTTTGTTCTCTATGATATAGGAAAATTCTACTGTATAATTAATACATATTTATAAAAATCGATAACTTTTAATTCGTGAATATTATAGTATTTTTAATAACAAATATTGATGAATGATATCTAAGATACTATAACAAACACAATGAGATAAAAAGCTCTATTGGCAACTAGTAAACTTCTTTTCTAATTTAAAAATGTTATGTGGTCTGTGAAATTATACGTGTACCACTGACTTATAATTGCAGAGGAAGCTCCTATTGTTTAAAATCATATGAAAAGAAATGATAGCTAGCTGCTATCTTTTGTTAGATCTTCAGTCCAAGTTACAGATGCTGTGTAAACTAAAATTGATGTAATTTTTATTGTTAAATTCAGATCAATATATTAGATAAGCCTATAGTAAATGAATTTAAACGGTTGGTAATTAAATAAACATATTAATAAATAAAATTATAAATAAAGAAGAAGATACCGATTTTAAAAAATACAACCACACTAAAAAACTGAAAAATCAGAAAAATGTGATTTATACTAGATATTTAATAATAGATTCTATAGATGATAAAGGAATCCATTGTCGTGCATTATTGTAAATATTCATACTATTTAATTTTATACATAAACACTTAGAATATATAGATTTTAAAATGGAATGCGAAAAATTACCTTAGCACAGCCCAACCAAGTGGCCACATATATTGGTCTTGACTCCATGAATAAAGCAACAGCATCACCTTCTTGAAAGCCCGCCTCGAGCAAATAGTTTGCTACCTGATTGGAGTAGGCATCTAACCGAGAATATGTCCAGACATCATCGCCAGTCGCAGCTATGAGTGCTTTTTTGTTGGGGTGAAGATGTGCTCTTTCCATAAAAAATTCACCAATTCCAATTTTCTTAGATTTCATTTGACTCACGGCATATTTAATTTTGAATAAAACAATGAGACCCCTATAGAAGTGGAATAATCAAATTATTAAAAATAAGTGCGCAGTATACAATATATTGTATTCAAATTTATTGGTGTATTTTGTTCACATTTTTTTGCAATTAAAAATTCACATCAAATTCCTTGGTGTCAAACATTAAAAATAAAAAAGTCCTTAGGAGACTACTTCAAGAGATGAAGTTTGATATATTTAAATATTTTGGTAATCAGCTAGAGATAAAAAAGTTGCCAATTTGAAAATATATAAAATTTATAAGTAGATACTACTATATTCTGTTAAAATCATTGAGTGGCATAACCAATTCTGCCTATCTATATAAAAATATGATCACTTTAACCTTTTGCCGATAATATTATAAATTCCAAACTCATTGTTTTTTTACTTTAATATAGGTAGTTTTCATTATTTAGAGTTAAATTTATTGTTGTGCCAAGTTTAACTAACTAGATATTCAAAGTGACATATTATGAATAGGGCCAATAAAGACAAAATAAAGACTACATTTTGCTATGAGTCGACTGTTTCTACACAGCTTTACTATTGACTTGTTCAGAGAAGGGAGAACTTAAAAATTGTTTTAGAAAAAGATGGGATTAGAAGAATTTAAATTAATATTTTATGTTGGTAAATTAAAATAATAACAGTATTAAAAAATCTATTAAAAATTGAAAAATCCTGGAGAGGTATTATCACATAGTTTGTGCAATAATCCATATCTGATACAAATCTTTAACCAAGACACAGATTGTATAAATTTTTTTTTTAAATTATAATAAAATAATGTTACTAACATTTTTTTATATTATACAACTATTTATTATTTTAGGACAGAAATCAGTATATTTTTTAGTTTATTTTAAATTTGCTAGGTTGTTTTAGTTAAAGTTATGGCCAATTCAGGTTAAATGTAATGTATGTACCAGGGCAGTTTAGAGATATTAAAACCACGAAGTCATGGTTATTTAAATAGTTGGAATAAAACAACAAGTTTACTAAAGTACTCATCCGAACTTACATAGTTATAAACCAATGCTCATCAAAATTAAAACTTCAATAACAGCAATAAACAGTAATGAGCTATACCATAATCAATAATTAATTAACTAAACCAATAAAATAAATATATATTTAAGTATATTTTTTAGGTTTTAAAAAATATAATATATTTTATTTATCAACTATATAAGTCAAGCAAGAAAAAAATTGAATGCTTGATTAATGGATTTTAAAATCTATAATCAAAACTTGATATTTTGTTATAAACCTAACTAATATTAAATCATTAAACAAACTTTATTAAGCATGATTGGTGGATTTCTTAATTTTAAGATGATGATTACTACACCATTTGAAAGAAATATTAAAGCATGATATATTATAATCTATACCATATTTATATTCTATTATAGATTATTAAACTGTTAAATATTAAAAGGTCAACACAAACCATTACATACATTATAAAATATCTCATTTTTATGAAGTAATATATTATAGTTTAACAATTATACACCACAAGTTATATAAGTCTATGGCACACACCCTTGCAATTTAAAAATGACTGCTTATATTATGAATACACTGTATAATGAATGAAAAAATAAAGGTAACTGCATCAAGCTTAATAATTATTGAAATGTAAGTAATATATAATATCATATATTATTATAAATCAAACAAAATAAGTTTTGTTATTTAGTGAAAGCTTGTAAAGAATGTTTTTAATCCATGTTTAAAAATAGTGTCTTAGATGCCAATTGATATATATATATATATATATGAACCACTAATTTTGTAAGTTTGATGTACATATGTATTAGTATGTACTAATAAACACATCAATAAATTAAATAAAATATATTTTTTTTATTAATATAATAAATATCAGGCATGGGATTAGACTCCCAGGAAAAAGTCTGAAATATATTTTGCAACAAGAAGTCAGTAGGGGTGTCATAACAACATAGTTAGCATAACCTATAGATCTGCACAAAGTGCATAAAAAATTTGGAAGCATCATTACAAATAAATAAGTGTTTAGATATATAAAATATTTAAAATATATATATATTTAGAAAATAAGTATAACATGCACCAACCCTTTGAATTTTTATATGAATTAGAAAAATGACCTTTCAGCCTGAAAAAAGCCTGAACAATCCCATGCCTGAAATATATTCTGTGAATGCACTGCATTAACTAAAAGCAGGTTAAGGTTTTATAGGTCAATATATTATGATACATATATTATGTAATTTAATTTGGTGATTTTTAAGTGCTTACTTGTATGAAATCATTTAAATTTTACTGATATTATTCATATTGTGACATATGCAATAAGTATAATAATGAGAATAATTGAGAAAAAATATATAAAAAAATCAAGTAGAGAAAATTAATTTAACCTGTTGAAATTTAAAATTATAACAATTAGAAAAATGGCATTACATATTCATTAAATGTATATTTTGAGTCTAAACTTCATGGACAAATGCAACTATGTAATTGGCCCCTTAAAATTTATAGTATGCAATCAGTTAATTATAATTCAAAGAAAATAATTAGGTTATTGTATGAATGGATAGAAATACTATTGGAATGTTCCAAATGATAAATTCTAGCAGCATAAGCAATTAACCAGAATACTGTGACATTTTTGAGCTTCTAATTCTCCAATTGAATAGTTTATATTTGTTGGTTAGAAAAAAGATTTAATGACTTAAGGATTTAATTTATTTTATAAATTTTTTAAAACAAGGTATCCTCAGAGTGGAATGTCAAATGAACTCATTAATTAAGAGTTGCAAAATTATAAAATAGCAAATTTGCTAGCAAAAATAGTGGACTTAAACATGTGCCAAGCAAACACTTTCAGCATTGCAAACCAGTAACTTTGAAAAAAGCATGTAGTAATTTAGTTAATTAAAATAAACAGGTCTCTTAGTACAACATTTCTAAAAAAGTAGAAAATTGAGAAAATCTCTAAAAAACAGAATTTTTGGACAAAACTAGAAATTCAGGAGTCCTGAATGAATTATAAATTATTTTCCTGACAAAAAGCTTATTTTATTTTCCTAGAACTAATCTATGTTTCCATGGTTAATTTTATATTTTTCCACAAATTTAAGGGAAAAAATTGGCTATATGAAATCAGCATAGTTTAATGTAAATATAGAATTTATCTGGACAGAATACATTGTTACATCATGTTTTTCTACCTAACTAACATAACTGATAAAAACAGACTAGTAAAGGTTTTTTTTTAAATGATAAGGAAAGACAGTTACAATATTTCAATTTAGTAAAATTACACCTTATGTTTATTTTACAATATTTTGACACAAAATTAGTCAGAAAAGAAAATTTACCTATACTTTGTTAATTGAAATTAAATTTTAAAAATTCTAAATTTTCAGATACATTAGTTAGGTAGACAATCAAAAATATATTAAATACCATAAATATGTTAAAATCTAATTTCTGAAAAATTAAATAATTATTCAATAAACAATATGTAAATTTGTATAGAAGCATATTTTATTAGTAAGCATGTTACATATATATTTTTGATAATATTAATATTATCCAAATAGGGTATTTTAGGATACTATTTACAGAATTATCCAATTTTGGATGATAGTGTGAAGTAAGTAATAAAACTTTAAAAAAATAGGTTTACATTATTATAATGTATGCTATGTTTTATTTTCTTATTAATAAGCAATATACCTAAATGTATATTTAGAAAATATAAAAAATTTAAAAATAATATAGTTTACTATCAACTATCATTTCAAGTAGCCTTAGAAGAATATAGAAGGATATATTTGGCATATAATCAGGAATTGTATATATAAAAAATAGTAAAAGGCTGAAATATCTGGTGTACAAAAGACATGTATACCGCCTGTTTATCAGGCATCGCCTGATAATCAGCCACAGTAATTGGATTGCCTGATAATCAGCCGATTTTTTTTACAGTGCAATAAAGAAAATTAAGACAAATTTAGTAATGCTATAGTATATTAATATTTATTTCATGACAGGAAGCCATGCCATAAATTTTTTACATAGCTTGTCATAAATAAGATTTTGGAAATTTTCGATTTATTTAAATATAAAAATAATAGCCATAGAAGAAAAAAATCATATATTTATATATTAAAGCCATGACATAAAAAATATTAAGTTTTCAGGTAAGACATTTAAAATATGCATCAAACAAATAAATGCATAAATAAAAACAAATAAAAAACCAAAACGTATAGATAATACCAATTTTAATGGTTACTTACTTCAAATCACGATACCAAGTTTGCCTTGCTG
>JAUZNC010057439.1:0-14147 GCA_034780395.1 Vannuccia rotundouncinata | reverse complement strand
CCAAGTAGGCCCCAATTGTGGAGAGCATTTAAAATTTGGATGAAATAAATCTTTGGAAGAAGGATTGTTTATAATTAAATGAGCTACCTTATAGGCCCTATATACACCACTCAGGACGCTATATCTTTACATCTTCTATTAAAATTCAAAATTATAAAATTATAAAATTTCGATAAATGCTTGATTTGAACTTCATTTATCTTGTGTACAATTGGGTACTCGCCACCAATTTTTCTGACGTAAATATAATATTTATAATTTTTAGATAAATAATTTATATAGTCTTATTTTTTTTAGCAGAGTTCAATCAACGCTTCCTAATAAATATTTATATTAATCGGACATCGAAGAGAAATGGATAAAATTGTATTTTTTATTATTCTGTTAAGTTATAGTTGGTTCTATTAGAATATTTTATATTTATTGTGAATAACTTCATATTTTACAATACGTGTTGGATTTCTGAATTATGAATATCACAACAAATTGATTACACTATTAATCCATATTCTCTTGACTATAAATATATTTATATGCTTCTATAGCTTAATATTTTATCTTATGTGACATGACAGTGGATCACAAAATGTCGACTTAGAGTCATCATAGCTCCTGCTGGATGTCGTATATAGGTCACACAAATACAAACTCCCAGTGAGCGAGCCAACAACATTTATGGGATAAATATATTGGTGTGAATGCCAGATACTTACACCAATCTATAAATGGTACATGTTTCACGATTTATAAATGAGGCTTGTTTCACTGTAAATCGCTTTATCTATACTACATGTACATTTCGCTATGTGTCGCATATTTAACATTTAACTCGATCCAATATGATATTGACTCTGATTATAGTTGCCCTATACCCATAAAATAATTTGATAATAAAATATAATAAATGGCCTCACATATCTTTATAAAGAGTTGCTTTTTCTATAATAAAATAATATTGAAATACGTATTTCAATATTTTAAAATAATAAATAATAAAATTAAATAAAATTAAATCTATAATACTTTTATAGAAGATGTCAATAGAGCTGAGAATTATTCCAAAAATTGTTTACTATAAGTTAATTACAAAGAGACTATATTTATTAAATATCGATATGAAAAAAATTAATTTAAAATTAAAATAATTTTCATAACACTTTTTATTATATATATCTATAAGGTATGATTACACATTCTAAAATCCGTCTTAAACAAAATTATCGTTTAAGTAATTTATAGTCGTAGTATATAATGCTATTCTCTTCAAAGCGACATACACAAACTTGTGTCATTTCTGCATAATATCTAGCAGGAAAAACTATTACAAATGTCAAACAAGATTCTCGGCAGTCAACATATTTATTGGGACAATATTAATGCACAACTGCGAAGACCCAGGCTGTATGGTCAAATGCATGTCTGCACGTCTAACCCGGGGTGTCTCACTCATGAAATTGGAAGTAAAAATAGTCCGAAGATATCAACTGTCTGTACTTTGTGTAGAATACCAAATGATAGTATGCAAGCAAATGTGACAGAATTTTATCTGCTTGTAAAGTTAGGATTGTGCCACCAGCCGGCTCTATACATATAAATATTAACTGTAACCATGAATGTTACCTCTAGTAATAAATATCGATACGAACATTAGTTGTGTTTGTGTGCTATATTCAGATATTATATATGTCGATGGAGAACTTTCAAATGTTTATCTTTGAATGGGACTAATGATGATACTTTTTCTGTATTCTACACCCAAAGCATTCTTATATATGTATAATATATATTGTATATATAGAGAGAGAAAGAGAGAGTAAATGAACCCATATTTCGGTTAATAATAAGTATTTTAATCCCTTTAGTGTTTTGGACAACCTGAAGTAATTACATTAACTGTACTGTCTGTTTTGTTGACATTTCAATTAGATTTTCTAATAATTAAAAAAATTACGCATAAGACTTTAACACATGATAAGGCCCCAGTAATACTGCAAATTGAAGGCTGCAGATCTAAATATTTGATACTATATAGCATTATCAAAGTGTTTTTTATAAGAAACAATGTATTCAGAAAAAATGCAAGTCTTGAGTAGAAGATGTTCGTATATTGGTGATTCTGTTTGGCCAACTACGAAGTCAACCTCTTATAAAGTTTAGATATATCGCCTGTGGATTTGGTTTATGTTTGTCACATTAATTCCCTGTCATCTTAAATTCTTTCCACCCATATAATTTTTAGACAAATAAATCTTTATTAAAGTAATCTATGAAACATCGTTCGATGATTCGTTAGCCAGTTTTTAGTTGTACAAGAAAATGTTTGGTTTTTAACGTATATTAATAATGAAACATATATTTTTGGAAATGAAGAATGTTAGATTTATGAATATATGTTAAACATTATTTGGCTGCAGGCAGTTTTTTATAGAAAATCTAAAAGACTCTTTAAATAATATTTGATTACAAATTTATTTATAGACATTTCTTTACGGGTGTACTTACCTCAATTTTTATATGCACTGAATAAGTACACCCTTACCGTACACATGTTGGACCCTACATTTATTCGATATTTTGTAGATTGAAATCTGAATATTACTGCATAATTATAGGTTCAGTTTGCAAATGTTTCAGTTCGTAAATCGATACTAATAAGTTATTATAAAAATCTACGCCATCTAATTTAACAATTAATGTATTTGATATAAAAAAATATACACAATAGTTATCAAAAGTTAAAAGTAAAACACAAAAGTAAAAAAAATGTTTAAATTCTAAAAAAGTTTAAGACCGTGAGTACTTTTGAATGTTTTATTTTATGTAATATGTATACATCTTTTGTCGTGCTATATATATATAAAGCATACGTATACTATATATACTAATACAAATTGATACTTTTTTCTTACATATTGAAAGATAATTTATATTTATATATCTTTGCGGTACACATTATTGATTTTTCGAAATATATATATTTCAACATGTGAATGAAACATAATAAAAGGCGAAGGGTTTTCCTTGTTTTTGTATACTCAGCTGTTTGATGTTATGGTGTGTTTTTTCACCAGATCTGGTTATGTATCTTATATCAACATTCACAAGTGCAGATGATATAGCTACATATATATCACGAATTCCATTTTAAAAATAGTCATAGAATCATATATAATCATATTTTAATAAAAGTATCAAAAGGTTGTTTTGAAAAATCACGATGCAAAATTTTCTGTGTTAACATAAACTGGAAAAAAACTGCACACCCCCCTCAAATATAGTCAAAAATATATTTGGTTTGAGTAATATTCGTTAACATAAAATGGTAATATTTCAGGAATTTGGTCCATCCGAATTTACACAATATTTTTTAATTTTTTAGAGTTAAAATACTATTTTGTATATTTTTGTGTATTAAATAAAATTACACATGATAAATTAGACTTATTAATAAAAATAAATCAATAAAATATTGTTATATTTTTGATCTATATACCCTATAAAGTAAAATGAAATTTTAAATGTGTAAAACGAAAAGCACAAGTGTAACACATGTATAATTTGAGTTCTATAAGATTTTTAAATACTATTTTGACAAGTTACTGACTATATATAAGAAATTTCTTTTTTTTTATATTTGAAAATTCAATGTGGTTAAAACATCAAACGTTGTTGAAACAGTCTTGAATATTATTGCACAAAATATGCCTCTTAAATTTGTATATATTTCAAAATAGGCACAACATAAAAAGATTAAATTTCATATGAATAAAACGAAATAAAACCTTTTCTGTAAAAGTTATAACGTTAATAAAATGTAGATAAAATAAATTCAAACGATACAAAAGACTACCAAATAACTATAACCGGAACTTGGTCATTTTTAGTGGAGACCAAAGGGATTTTTTCTATTATTATTATTTTTTTTTAATGTTTCACCGCCAGAATAATTATACTGCAATCATAATGATTCTTAAATATTATCAATTTATGATTTCAATTTTTATATTTTACACATGTATTCACAGATCGCGGAATAAGATCAAATATTCTATGAGTCTATGGCAGTTATGAATGATGTGACTTATGGGACTAAATAATTACGAGCTGTTAATCTTGTCTTGGAAAATAGTCCCCTTTCTATACTTAATGCGCATAAAGTAAAATGATAATCTTCTCCAATTTCTCACTGGGAATTAGAGTATTTACTCCGAAGTTCCCAAATTTTCTTCAATGTTTCCGATTTCTAATTCAGAGGAATTTGTTCGAAAACTTATTTTAGGAAAAATATTCTTTTATTTTACACTTTATATACTTGAATATACTTTATTATTTTAGATTATTTCTTATAATTAGTTAAACATATTAATTATAACGTGACGGTGGACTACAATTTTATACAATGGAATAACTGAATTAGAATATTGTCATTAAAATATTACAACTCAAAAACTTCAGCAAATGTCACCAAAGTTATTACAACGATTGTCGAAATTAAAATTTCCTGAACGATTAAGAGTATTTATATTGTCAACAAGTCTTTATCAATTAATTATTACTGATTTGAAACTCTAAACCAAATCAACATATTCAAGCAGAAATTCTCTTGCAAATAAACCAGACCTAAAACTATAATGCAAACTGGTATTTTACAATATTGGGCGTTTCGATCTATATATGTTTAATGAGATTACGCAGTATATATATCAACGCTTTAGGTTTATTCTGAAAGAAGCGGAAATTTAATTTTTCATATTATTGTTTAGGAGCGGATGTATCTATGCGTTACTGCTGATGTAAATAAATTAAATTGTATCTGCATATAACAGCAATGTTTAAGAATAGTTATATAATCATATAATCAATATAATCAACACATCACACATCAGATATATGTAATGTTCCTTTAATATACCACATAAAAAGGTGGTCATTATACTTTCTTTCTTATCGTAATATAGGATTATTATATTAGCCAATTATAGTTTTGATTCAGAAATACAATTCACAGTGGTCTGAAATAATCTATGGATTAAAAAAAAATGATATACAAAAACCTTATAATGATAAATTAAATAGATAACGCTTGATATATACCTTAACTCCCCAGGCATCAGTGGCTGTATCTAAAGACGATTGCATCATATTGGATATCTCCTCTCGCTCGCTGAGAATTTGGGCCAGGTCCTTCTGGCCGAGGACGTTCCTCAAGGTAGTCTGGGCTAGCAGTCTCGTGGACCGGTCCGCATCCTCCACGTTCAATACCGAGATGGTCGGGTTAAATATTCGATAATAGACGACCGCATCCACAGCTACGGTAACCGAATCTTTGGTCAATACCTCCTGAGGGGGCACGTCGAAGGTGACCGTGCGCAGGTCGATTGTTCGGATCTTGTCTAGACACGGGATGAAGAAAAAGAGGCCCGGTCCCTTGGCTCCGCCCGACATGACGCGGCCTAACCGGAGGATCACCGCTCTCTCGTACTCGGCGACGATCTTGATGATGAAGCATATGGAGAAGGGGAAGGAGAAAACGATCATGATTATACTGATGATCATGAGAGTACACCCGCAGCAGTCGAGGTTGGCACCGTGCTCCATGGTTTCCCCACTGACAGCGGCTCCCTGGTCTATTGACATATCTTCGTGAATTGTCGCCTCCTTGGTCATCATTCTCTTTTTCATACTCATGTTCAAAATGGTCTGCCTTGCAATTCGCTCCCTTTATATTTAAAACGATATTTGTTTATCACAACAATCAGCAATCCATTGTCATTATTATTTTAATTTTAATAATATTTTATTTATAAAATTGGAATTATATTTATTTCATTGCATTTTTAGAAGCAAACTGATAAATTGTGACACTCCACAAAATCGCAAAGAAAAATGATCGCCCAATGGGAAATACTTGATGTATTTTATTGAGATATTATTTAAAATTTGATTGGCTGGAATACGTATAAATATTATATACTGTATGGTGCTAAAAGAAAATAGATTTTATAAATTAAAATTATCTTAGATGAAATTTATTGAATGATTTTTTTAACGGCTAGGTACATAGAATTGTTTTATAATTTTTTTGGATTAATGAACAAACAAATAAATTAAATAAAAAATCAATCCTTCCAATAAAATTTAAAATGACATCTATCTACAAAATGACGATTCTTTTTTAATAACTAAAATGTTTGTAATTTTGTTTACTTAACTACTTAACTATGCAAAATAAATAACCAAATAACAATTAATTAAAAAACAAATATCTGAAACTAGGTAAAAATTGAATGGCACAACATTATAGTTCTTAAAACTTTTAATATGAAAAGTTTAGAAAATATATGCTTTTGACATTCATGCATGATAAATTCATAATTAAAACATAATTATTATACATAGAAAATCTACACACCGTAAACAATATTGCTACCTTTATATTTATTATATTATTTTGTCAAAAATTACGATTATACTTATGAATGTCACTCAGTGGTTCTATAGCTTTTCTTTTCCGCTATCTTTTGTTTCTTTCTGTGTCACAAATCAATTGAACCATGGATCTATAAAGAGCATAAGTTGTGAACAATTTCAATAGATGAAGTAGAGAGAAAATAAAATTTGAATAAATTCCATTTTAAAATTGGATTCAAAATACATCTTATAATTGTAATATAGCTAATTATATATTTATACTGAATATAATATTTTTGTTCTCTGCAAATATAAATATGGTACAGTAATATATAAATATATATAAATCGGAATACAGTAATACCATTTTTAAAATGTGTCATTACAATGTAAAATTATTATGTTATAAAACTATGTTTAATTGTATTAAAACCAAATAAATTATGAAAAATAATGTTATACATATATAATTACGAACCTGCAATTCTTATTTTACATTTCTTGATAAAATCAAAATGCTACACAGCAGACGTCCACATCTACTCCTCCTGTCAGCAGTGACATATTGATCACTGTCACTATACAAAGGGCGGCATTTCTCTAACTCCATGAAACTATAAATTATTCAGAATGTAATGCGACATTGCCTTCTTTGATTATCAAAATAAAATGTTTAAATTTTTAAATATTTTTTCCTATTTTAGCTACATCATAAAGTCGACTTCGCTTTTATAATCCCTATTCCAGATTGAAATTTTTTTATTACGAGGCAATTATATTATAAACAATATATTATTCAATCGGAATTAACTGCAGATTACTTAATTTAAAAGTCTTTGTTCGTGCGATCTATTATAATTTTTAGAACATTAAATTTGTGAGTCTGCGGAGAAAGTTTTAAACTTTAACATGATAATCTTTTTATAAAAGTCATTCATGAATTTGCAAACACATATTTTATTTTTATATCTGAACGGCTTTATAAATGATCAAAATTGTGCACGTTGGTATCATTTGTTGAAGAGTTGTTAAATGTTCACACAGTCTATTTTCTTCGTGTACGTGTACACTATATTAGTATGTATAATATAACTAAAGGTATCAATTTAACTAATCTTTTTATTGAATTCTTTATATCATTTAAAAAATAAAAACTGAATCAAAATCGTATCTTAATAAATATTTTATCCTATTTTAAATGAGTTTTTCTTACATTGCAGCACACATTATACTTTCAACAAAAAAAATTTATATGCAACTAAAATAATTAAGAATTAAAATAAACTAGTATTTTCCTTTAGGGAAATTTTTAATGGTTTCCATTATACCTCCCATATGCGCCAATGGGCTAGTATAATAATCTATACTTTATTGCCACATGATGCCTTTAAATAGTGCCTATGGAAATTCAATATTATATATAAGCAGACAGCTGCTAAATGACATTTTGGTACTAAATATTCAGTATTTGTATAGTAATTATTTTAATGTCAGGCAAACACACACAAACGTACGGATTTAGAAGCATATGGATACACAGATTTTCCGTTTTGCTTATTTTAAAACATTGTTTGTCTTTTTGAACTACAAGTAAGGAATAGAAAAAAAGAAAAACATCACTGAAGATGAATTTATTTACGATTTTAATATTATTCCAAAAATAATTTCTATTGCGTTTCAAAATAAGAACCACAATTTTAATACAAATACTTTTCAAATTTGTTAAAATATCCAACTAATTTAAAATGGTTATAAAACATAATTAGGTTTTGATAAACTTTTTATGAAATTAGAAAAACGAAATTATGTAATGCAGTAATATTTACATTGTATTAATTATATTCAATAACGATTCATTTTTCAAAACCTCGATTATATATGAGAATGTATTTTTATTATAAATATATAAATTTTACACAATATCATAGTTTTAATACTATACTATTGTAAATTTAGAAATCCAAAAGCTTTAATAAATTAGTTAATAAATTTTTAACTATTATAAATTACTAGAACAATTCAAATAATTTTTAATAAAACATAGTTATTATAATAATTGAGGTTAGAGCACACCTATTATTACTAATTCTAAACACAAACATATGATGTTCATTTCGATTACAATGTATCATTTTATAAAAAATTCAGCTAAGAGCTAAAAATAAATTTAAATAGATATCTCCAAATTATACGAATTTGTCCTTTATCGCACACCGAAGAATTAAAAAAAATATAAACGATCCGGGCTGATAATTTAATTTGTAATATTGTGTTACTAAATTGTTTATTTAACATAAAAATTTTTTTTGGGCAAATATAGCTAATTGAAATTTTCCCTTGAATATATGTATATGCAGATTTAATTTTATACTACTATAATTTAATGAGTAAAATACTTATTATATTATTCTAATATTTGTATTAATAAATCCTAAAATTTACAAAGTAATTAAAAATATTATAATAATTTACACTATTATTAATAAATAATTATTATAAATTATATTAATATTATCTAAAATCGGGCAGTGTTTTAGAATCGCGCTGCACACAATTAAATTAGAAAATAAAATAGAAAAGTTAAATCAAACCACTCTCTCTGGTAAAATTTATCGCTACTACAATATCGTTACTACAATATAAATCAAATTAAAAGAAAAATACTAATATATCAAAACCTTTTGGTGATTTGTTCTTCAATAATAAAGAAACTTTTAAAGAGAGAGCTAATTTAAAAAGTGACCAAGATTATTAAAAATAAAAACTTATTGTTAGCTGTAAACCTGTCGGATTACGCTAATATATTTGATGACGACGAGCGATATTGTCGTCATAATATTGCGCTACCGGCTATATCACATTTAAAAAAATCGAACTTCTCAAAATGATATAAAAAAAAGGAAAACTGGTTAAGAGAAATATTCTATTTTAATTTAATTTATGTATAATTATTTCAACATAGATACCATTCATACCTATCAAAATTAAAACAAACTAATTAAAATTTCAATTTGAACCATTTTCTAACGATACTTAAATTACACAGCAACATTGAAAATATTACAATTTTAGTTTCTAGGTGCAATGGTCAGCGCACACCTGGTCCCAATCGGGCCACAACTGGATTTTCACTCGCTCCACATAGTCAATCAATGGCTGGCAGTTCTGGTGGAGGTATTCAGTATGAGGATAGTCTACGGCGGGAATATACAGGAGTTGGACCAAGTGACCAAACAAGTAGCAGTCGATTGTGGTTAGCTGGTCACCAAGGAAGTAGGTCTTATCCCCCAGCAAGTCGTTGATCGCCTGCAGATCTTGATTCCCGACGTACCAGATGAGGTCTTCGGGCAGACGACCAATCCCGATTTCCCAGGTCTTCTTTCGATACGCTCTGAATGGTGCATAAAAAATAGATGGTTGCAGAATGTAATTACATGCTACTGTACTATATGTCCCATAAATTACAACGACATTTTATAAAAGTGTGTGCATATAGATTTTTAAAAAGCCCTCTAAAATTTAGTCACGTGACCTATGACCTTGAAATTTTAAAATAATGTAAATAGTAATGTCTAGTGTTGCTATGCCAACTTTGGTATCGATCGAAGTTTTCCTTATACCAAAATGACACACTCTGACACTGCAAATTTAAAACAATGTACAGTACACGTTTAATTTTCTTTTATAATTTGCTGAATTTTAATTTAATAAATTTATTTTTAGTCATTTCCAGTTTTATCATATTTTTCTAAAAGTTACAAAACGTGAAATAATTTATTAGAAACCAATATTAAATTTAATAATAATAAATATAATGTTTAGATATATTTAATAGAAGATTGAGTCAATGTCAGCAGCGCAGAAGAACATTTTGGTTCAAAAGTCGTATTGATCTTCTATTGTATCTCATTAACTTTGAATTTATGATTGAAACCTCTGTAAATTTATAAACATAAATCTCTAAAATTATGAACAAAACCTTGGAAATGAGGATCCAACAATCCAGCGAGGAAAGCGTGGCAGGAACTCCCAGGTGTCCACAAATTCACGTGCTCGGTTTACATATCGATAGTAGAAATAACTAAAGACCGTTTGATTTTCGAGCATTCCGCTTACAGCACGTCCAACAGCATTGTCATACTTGGACAGTGTCTAAAATTAACGAGTATACCATAGATATCGCAATTGTCTTCTCTAGATTGGCAAGTTACAACGTTGTATACGTAAGAGAATTAAAATAAATTAAATTGACTTAAATAAACAATTCTCCAGCAAATTCTACATATTGTTATAAATATAGCATTAATACGACACTAAGGACTCATAATATGTATACAAATGAAAAGAATTTTATACTTGTGCAAAAATATGTTGACCGATTATAGGTCTACTAAAATTATGGGCCAAACAAGATTTCACCATTTTGTCTTTTCGCCAGTTTTTATTTCGGATATAATGTAATTAAGTTTGTCGATTTAGATACATATTATTAGGATATCAATGGTATTTATACTAACTCGAAAACATTTTGGAACTGTAGTTCCCAATGTACACTTTTAATTAGACAATATATATGTATATGTATGTAGAAATATAACTTGATTGAATAACGTGGTTGTAATATACTCTGGTGTGCCAAATAAGCGGAAGGGGGGTGGGGCGGTTAAATAAACGAGGGGGGGGGTTACGTTTTTTTGGCACACCAGAGTATACAGGATAAAAGCTATAACCAATTTCCATAACAATTTTTATAAACACATTTTCACAATATGAAATGCATTCTATAAATCGAAAATTAAATTACTATAAGCATCATTCTTATAAGTATCATCCACACATTATGCTCGCATTAGCATATGTTTATTGACTGACTTACCTTAGTTTCATCAATTCCAAAGTGTTTGTTTAATTCAAAAATAATTACATTTGAATCATTGATCTGTTTCCCATTTAACTCGATAAAAGGGATTTGTCCCGTTCGCGACCACTTTTTGTTCCCTCGAATGCTCTCGTAAGGAATTTTATGAAGTCGGAGATAACTTTCTACCTTCATGGCGAATGGTGAAATACAAGGAATCGTTCGACACGATGGAAACTAAATATTTGGAAAGAAAGCAATTAAATTTTAGTTTTTTATTTTATTTTCTTAACTTAATGTGATGTTTATTTATTGACTGTATTTGTTGATTGTACCAACAATTTAATTTTCTGTGCATTCGGATGGATAACACCACAATTGCAATATTTTCTTTTCTCATTGGAAAATTAAATCAGTATTCAAAAATAACCAAAGAGAATATTTATAAAGATAAAAATTAAAATAACCACCGAATCAATATTTTATTAATTAGACTAACTTGATATAGGTAGACGACATCTTTCTTATAATCTGTTTTATGAATAGCATTTTTACTTCGTCTTTTTCGATAACACAATAATCCAATTCCCCCTATAACAACAGCAACTGCAATACCCAGTGTTCTAGATGAACACCCCATGGATTCCATTGTCTTCAACACTGATAAAACCATAACTGATAATTACGTTTAATGTTATACTATGATGTAGGATCTTTGAGTGCAAAGGCCTGTATCAATATCCATTTCATAAAACAGAATAAGTGCTTCAATATCAGTGATAATAACTGCTCCAATACTTCGATCTTTGAATCTGTCGTAACTATATCTGTAATATGTTAACAACTATATCGATCGTTGTATACACTACACGAACCTTAAGATAACTTAACTTTGTAGCGTTGTATTATCGATCTATAAATAGCTTGGCTATCTATGCAGTAGCTGTTAGACGCAAAGAAAGAATAAGGGACAGCCAGGAATTTTTTATTATATATATATATGGTATTTATGTGCAATACTACTAAGTTAATAGAATAAGTATTAAGTGATATAGTATGAAAAAATGAAGTACCGAAAGTACAAAAATAATAGGACTTGGACTTGTTGTGAATACTGACAGATAGCGCCAACCTACCAGGAACGCACTGGATTGCTGTGGTAACTCTTGGAGATATTCTTGGAGAAGTGTTTGTCTCGTTTGTCTGCAACCCTGGATGAATAAACTTTTTCCTCGAAGTTAGTAAATATTAATTTTCATTTGATGAAATTGATTTTTCTCTAAAACTACAAAAATATTTACAAAAAATTATATATTTTAAAAAATGCATCTGGTTTCCTAAATGTTACTGAAATAGCTTCGTATTATGTTTTTATGTTACAAAGCATAAAAGTATGTATGGAATAGTCTTACAAATCTACAAGAAAAATAAATATTTATGACTTTTTATATATTTGACAATTTATTTAAGGCTTTTTATATACGTCTAAATTATGGATGACTTTATCTAAATTAAGACTTTTCACGTTTGTACCAATATTTAAAAACCTATTAAATGCCAACAATGAAGGGAATAAAATTGCATTAATGAAATAATTATTTGCGTAGGAGCTTCAAGTAAGTTCGTTGTTAACAGAAAAATAAATATATACATATTTGGAATCTTTCCAAAATTATGATCTAGAAAAAGTAACGTTCGTTTAAAAAATATCATTCAAAAAATCATAAATTACTGGTATAAACGGTATTTTCAAGGTCATAATAATTTTCAAAATTTATTTTGTTAAATTTGTACAAGGACTTCAAATGTCTATATATATACCTTTTCATAAATCGAAGCCCAATAAGAATTTTTGAAACATTTATTTAATTAAATACGTCATAATGTGAAATACTCAAGTGTAGACCCTTTCACTTAAATAAAAATGAATGATAATATATATATATACACTTTTAGAATCCTTGCAAAATTCTGATTTCGAAAAATATGTTTTTATTAACCCCCATATTTTTAGAAATTTCAATAATTTTGTGTGGGTTGCAGCCCCAATCACAGTATTTTTATTCAAATAATTTGTGGATACTTTTTTATTTATTAATCTATATAGAATATTAAATAATTGAATATATGCTAATATAGGTACGCTTGGACTATTTAAACTTCTTGAGACACTCTATATACCGACAGCTGTAGTTAAAAAGTTATCAAATTTAAGCTCACAAATCAAATTTTTGCTCGTACAAGCTAGCTGCTCACAAAAAAATCCACGAATTATTACATAAAAATAGCTAAATAGGAATATATATTTTTATCAATAAATTTTATTTATATTTGCAAGGTTTGTTGCCCTCTATTATGCTTAAGTGCAGCCGTTTACTCACAAAAATATACAAAATTGTGATGTACGTATATAGAGACAATTTTTCGGTTTTCAAAATCCCAACAAGTTTGGATTGACGTTCATGTTCACTATATTTTGTGTAATTTTCGTAATATTTCTTTATCTTTTTGTTCTTGAATATCTTACATAATTTAATCGTTTTGTAGAATGATATATTCCATATATAGGGGGTTTCAAAAAAATTACCGTTTTCAAATTGCATTTAAAAACTTCTATGGATAACTATTTCGATTTATCTGCAAGTTTATTAAAGTTTAAATTTAAAACACTATTAGCTATTTTCATATTCTACTATGAGTAACTATTTCAATTTATCTGCTAATATATTTATAAGACCACTACCTCCACCACAGAATGTCCGTTCATGGGTAGATGAAAGAGGTGATCGAGGTGATCCCCCAGTAATGGCTCGTCGTCTTATATCGGACATTAAGTTCCACATTATTGTCGGTATTAACCACAGTGGTGATCATTTTT
>JAUZNC010057438.1:0-12776 GCA_034780395.1 Vannuccia rotundouncinata | reverse complement strand
ATTTCGACAACAAAAGTCAAAGTCTTTTAAAATATCGGGGATTGGACCTTCTTCTATTGATGGAGTCTCATAATTATGTCTTTGTGGCTGGAAAATCAATATTTTCGAATTTAAATCAATATTTTAAGTAAAATTTACAACAAAAATCTGATAAATCCTACATTTGTGACTGAATTTCAATATCACATCAGATCATTTATTCAAAAACGTTATACGCTTTTTTTTAAAAAACACAATTCAAATCATTTTAAATATTTTAAAATCATTTTAGCATCCTGAATTTTTTATTTATTTCTTTATTCACCAACCCTCAACTCTTTCTGCATTGCGGTACTTAATTGCGTCTTTCAACTTTTATTAGAGGCCCAATCTATTTATGCATATGTAACATTTTAATGTTGGCAATGATAATGCTAATTTTCTTATATTGACCAGTTCATATATAATATAAAATGATTTAACTACTGCTCTATTCTGTGTTGTATGGGTGAGGTGGTGGGTTGCAAATCACACGCAAATCACCAGTAAAAGTAAATGAAAATATCTAGTGTTACTTTATATTTCTATGATCATGTATCAACACTAATATACATGTGTGTAGGGAAGACCCTGCGAGTTTGGACTATTTTTCTGTTTATCGAAGTGTCGAAAAGGATGTGCCCGACCTGGAATATATTTTCCATCACAGTATTATAGCTAACTAAAACACACCTAAAGCAGTCATGTATAACAACTTCCTTCTCAAAACACTGATGGGTTCGCATATTAGCGCTACGCTAACAAGAACTGATATTGGAAATCCTCGAATATGTCCAAATAGAATGGATGGATGTGTTTCACAATCATTCGACAGCGAGTCTCAAAGTCAATGTCATGTCCATCCAAATTTCAATTGGGAAAATTCTAATTCTTGGGAATAATAAATTGCTAACAGTGAACATATAGATTATATGAATTGTATAAATTCAATATTCTGTAATATATGTATACTGTAATTTTATGAACTTTTAAATTGTAAATAAAAGTTCCCGAATCAAAGCCTTAAGTATATAACACAGGATGTTTGGGTAAGGCGGAAAAGGACAATTATCGTGTAGTGCAAAATGAGGACTTAATACAATTTGATAAAATATGTGTATTAATCATATTGATGCTAACTTACTGTAGATATATTACTTGCTTAATAAAGGTTTAAAGAAATAATAAATTTTAAATTTTTACTACTGAAAAAAGTAGATATTACGCGTATTTGGAGGAAAGGAAGAAAGATTGAATTCTCCAAAACAATTTGTATAATTTATATTTGTGTAGAAAATGTTTCTTAAATGAAATGGTTTTGAGAAGGAACAGTAGGGTCTAAATCTCTTAAAATGAGACAAGACATTTCGGGTATATCTTATTTTCACAAGCGTCTCAGTAAAATATTGTAAAAATAAATACAACGCTTGAACAGAAGTTTGTAAAATATGAATGATGTTATGTTGGCAGATATATATTCTATTCATTATAATAGATTAATGTTTAGATAAAAATTATGAGATTTCATTTTGTAAATTGAAAAAGGAAAGTTAATAGAAAAACTAAATTTTTACCACCTAAACAAAAACGTTAATTTAAAATACAACCTCACCAATTTGACATGTAATTTAAATAAATTATATACGAAATTATAGCGTTGTCTATTTAAAGAGAGCTTGATGTAGGTATACTTTAGAAATATTGAAATGATTATTTGTATAGATCTAGGAGTTAATTGATGTTATATTTATTGATTGTGTATGAAAGTTATTGTTTAAGCATTGAATAAATTACAATAATCCAATGAAACGTTTTCTAAACTTATGATATGTAATTTACACCACCTGTTGCTCCTGAAGTTACTATCATGAAGAGTTCGATTATCTTTTTATGATCTGGAAAATAAAACAAAAATTAATTACAATTGAAAGGATACATGATTTGTTTATTATCTTTTCCAAAAAAATGTTTTTATTTAAGGCACGTACACGAGGAAGTGCTATCTATATAAATATTCCTAGTTAAAGTTATTCAAAAAATTTGTAATTCAAAACATTTAAAAACTTTCAACCAGATATGTTATCAAAATATATTCTTATATACTGAACTGAAAATATTCAAGGGTTTCTTTACCTTACAAAGATCTACTGAAATTGTCGAGCAGATTTAATTAACCGATGATACATGAACTTCCTAAGTTTCTTTAACTTTTGAATTTGTTCAATTATAATTTCAAGTGTTCTAATGTAAATATACTGAATTATAAAAATGAATTTATATAAAATAAAAGATAAATAGAAATTTGAGTGGATAAATTTCGGAGGTTTAATTCTAAATTATGAGAAGAACTTATGAAGAAAAACAAATAATTTCCTATGAAATTGGTTTTGATAATAACACTTTACAAAGTTCAGTTCTGAAAAGATATGTAAAAATGTGTGTTCTTAAATATAGTTTTCAACAATTGAATACAATCAATCAAACCATCGTTCCTATAATAAATTACTAATTAAATTGATAACAGATGTGATCTAGCCATAACAGGTCTAACTAACGAAATATCTAAAAATAGTTGAGTATAAAAATAACAAGAGATGAAAGTTAAAATATACCTAACTTTCGCCAATCTTTGTCACATATATCCAAATAAATGAAAAGCTCTTTGATCACATGACGCTGACGACCATATTCTGAAGCATCATCCAAAACATCTGCTTCACTTCTTGACACACGTTGATCCTAGAAAAACAAACTCTTTATGAATAAAAATGAAATGGTTTTAACTAATAAGGCAAGTGTTTCAGCGAGGTTACTATTTAATTGAAATTTCTGGATCATGAGATAAGCTGTTTAAAACCGTGTTGGTAGAAATAAGATCTTGTCTGAATTGATCGGCACTACCCTTTTTCCAGTTACAGTACGAAACAGTTTTTTTAGAAATACGAACCTTTACTCAGGTGAAGATTTACAATTATTGTTACTTTAAAATCATGAACAGAAGTGGAGTGAGTCAATTTATCATTGATTCTGGACAAAAAAAGATCGAGAATATGTCCGGCTCCTTAAACCATTCCATACGGGACTTTTTCGCTTTCACACACCGGGAGGGGGGACCAAAAAAAATAAAGATTAGGACCAGTTATGCCGATTTTTGTAAATAGTGGTTGTATTGTTTTGTTGATATATTTATCAATTTCATCTTTGTAAAGTACACTCTGTGATGTTGAAAATAATCAGGTTGATTTCCCTCTACTCTTTTTCTTGTTGTCAAGTAATATTTTCAGAAAATCAATGACATTAGAATTATCGGTAGTGTTCATTGTTTTACGGTTTAGATGCCTCTTTTAAAACAGTTAATCTGCCCGTAGAGATTCATTTACGGCTTCAACAGCCTCTATGCGGTGTAGGAAAGTTGAAGATAACTCAGCTAATTTTGTGTCGAGTAAGTTGTCAATCAGTTGCAAAGTCAGAGTTTCGAGGTTTAATTTTAAAAGAAGAACATTTTTGCGTATAGGTAAAGTGTAGGAGAAATTTGATAAAAAAAACAGTAATATGTTTAGTAGATGTGATGGTTCAATTGTAAAACAAAGCAGAGCACTAGATAGAGGAAGGCACCAAAGTGGCATCATCTTGATTTGAGATCTCTAAACATATAAGTTACTGAAACTGCAATAAAACTTCGTATATACAGAAAATCTACATTTAGGTAAAAATTGTACTTTTGCCGCTGGACTAATGTGTGTTGATACTGTTAAAGGGTACAAGAATGTACGAATGGTTATTTTAATTGTATGAACCCATGATTATGTAAGCAATGCAACGGGTGTATAAAAAAAGGTTTTGAGGTGGTTCGAACTGGGTGTGTTCTGAGTGCAGGTTGTTCTATGTGATACATGTAATGCCAAAAGTGGGTACTGGGTGTGTTCTGAGTTCAGGTTGTTCTATGTGATACATGTAATGCCAAAAGTGGGTACTGGGTGTGTGTCCTGAGTGCAGGTTGTTCTGGGATACATTTAATGCCAAAAGTGGGTACTGGGTGTGTGTTCTGAGTGCAGGTTGTTCTATGTGATACATGTAATGCCAAAAGTGGGTACTGGGTGTGTACCCATGGCTACACCTTGAATTTGGAGGTATCTTAAGTATCTTGTTTGAAAGAAATTGCGTAATTGTGAAGAATATGTTCAAGGATTTATTTTATGTCAGTGGAATTCAGTGTCAAAATGTTCATTTATGGTTTTAATTAAGAAATACTTACAAGTTCAACGATGAAATCACTGGTGTGTATGCTATCATAAGATACAATTTCCCGAATAACTCCGCGAATGTTTCTTCCTCCTTTTGTCCAGATCACATTCATTCCAATCAAAGAGATTTCGGTAGGTGGAATGGATGGAGAGGTCGCAATTGGATCAACATCATCAGTCTTGGACAGTTCTTCTTCAAGTTGTTTCTTGAGATCTGCATCAAGATGTCTAATATCGTTGATCGAGACAATAATTTCTTCTGGTCTTTTGTCATCTGCATCCACCAATCCAACATTTTGAAGGAATTCTTTTAACTAAAAAATAATAATTATAATATATGAGACAGACTGATTTACGCTTTGCAGTAATTTATGATGATAAAATTTTACAGGAAAGCTCCTGTCTAGAGACAAAGATAGGTTGTGCTGCAACTAAAACCCATCATAAAAGATAATAAGCAATTATTTTAAAATTAATTATTACCATGTTTAAAAAATCTTGAATCAACGAATGACAATAATTAAATTGACATTAGTCTTGTTACATTAGATAGAAAAATAATGTTGAACAATCCAGAGATATAAAATCGAATTTATTGCAGTTATAGAAATTTTCCAATAAAATTCAGATTGTTTGAAAAATTTTGATCTTCAATCAAAGATTGTAAACTGAATCCTTTATTCAAAATAAAGGAAACATAAAAACAACACTCTGTGATAAAATGAACCACTAATATAAACCACAGTAGGTCAAAGCAAATAAATTTAAAAGAAAAATTCTAAATTATCTAAATATTATCTTAAAATTTGTTTGTATTGTAGTTTTTATTAGCGGGTAAATTTATCAGATTGAATATTTTTTATTAGGTATATATGACTCGCTGACACACTCCGCCATATTAGATGTTATGATATAGATTAATAACAACTATAGCCTATAATTAAAAAAATAATCTTTCAAATGTAAACTACTATTAAATCAAAAACGTTACTTATATCCATTTATAATATATTATTATGTGTAAAAAATTTACGTAAAGTGTATATGTTGAAATACTGTTTAAAGAAAACATTTGAAAACATAATATATTTTTTAATCTTTTGCATAAGTTTTGATATGTATGATAAACTAAGAAGAAAATCATTTTGAACTCATTTTTTTGTTTATTTCTCATTAATTGGATATAATTTTTTAAATCTATATATTTTTTGGTTAATTGTAACTTTAGAATGGCTTTTTTCTTTGAGCTCATTTCTCAATTTATTTATTAATAGAATGGCTAAAGAAGTGTGAATTTTCATGGAGCAGAACAAGTTGTTCGCAAGACATAATTATAATACAATTAGATTCATTATGCTAAAATGTTGAAACAAATTTTATACATAAAAATAACATTTTCAAATTTATAAACTATAAAAATCTATCAGTGAAATCCTAATAAAATTTAATTATGCTGTAAGAACTTACACGTTTAACAACAACATTGAGACGTGTAGTTCCTTGAGAAAAGTTCTTGATCTGTCCAATATCATCAATGTCCGTATTAGTGGATGAAGCACATCTGACATAATCTCCAACTTTAAAGTTATCCATTGTATCAGATTGTGATGTTGGTTCTCTTCCTGGTTCTTGTGCACACTCAAAGAGTTGTGCAATTGTTACAAAAACGCCTCTGTTTGGTTCACAGTAGAAATAAATTCTTTTTCTGTATTTTCCGTTGCTATCACCACAATCAAAATGGTGCTAAAATAATAAATGTGACATTATTCAGTGTTTCCAGTTTATACCTAATCATATTGAACCAATAGGACAAAGCAAAATTGATATTATATTAAGATACTAACTTAATCTCGAACTCGACATAAATTAATCGGAAGTCTTGAAAACCCGGTCTCATAAACCCAGTATTTATAACAAAATAATCAAAACTAATTACAATTAAAAAAAGTTGTTTCAATGAATACATGAAATCGTGGATTGCAAACTTAAATATTCCGTTGAAAATCAAACCAACTGCTTAACGAAATGTTATCAATAAAATGTAGATTATTATGTTGTTCTTTTTAAATATTGAAAAATTAAAATGAACTTTCACAATAAACTTTGTTAACATTCATTTTCTAATTCACCAAAAAAATACAAGCGTCATTCGATTTTTATATTTTTAATACATTATATTAATATATTTTGTAAATATTTAAAAACCGTAATGACGAAATTGAATGAGAAATGCTAACCCTATATATATATATTTATAAATAATACTATGATGTCTTTCAATTAACCATCATCCTGGAACATACAAAATTATTTGTTGTATAAAGTTAATAAAAAAATTATTGAAACGATGGTTATAAAGATACTGACCATAAGTTCCACTCCAAACCAAGTTCCTGAACAATCTTCCATCGGTCCTTTGTATCGAATAATACATCGAATTTTTTCTCTTCTGTTAGGAAGCTCCACTAATGCGTGTGAATTCAATTTAAAAATCCCTAACTTTTTCCAATCCTCTTGAAATACATAAATACGATCATCAATTTTGTCAATAGCAAGAAGCTCTCCACAAAAATCTTCTGATATTTCTTCAAACTTGTAAAACTCGGTTTCTAAAATTAAAATATCTCTGTTATCACGAGACACAAGTAAACATTTAAAACCATCCTTTCTTCTTTGTTTATATGTTAATATTAAATCTCCTTTATAAACCGAAATTTTAATTGTTTGAGTAGATAGAGGAAATGCATCAGTTAAACGCTTGCAAATGTAATATGTTTTCATTATTTAAACATTTCCGAACAATTACTAGAGAATCTGAAAAAATAAAATAATACAAGTTTTAAAAAACAAACATTTCTAAAATCAAAATATTTTAACACATCTGATAAATATATTTTCAAGCATCAATTGAAATCAAATCAGAACTTTGATGAATTGAGTGTTGAACCAATCTGGTAAGTCGGCATAATTCAGAATAAATAAATGAAACAAACAGCAGCCCATTTCCTTGAAAGAAAAGATAGAAATAGAAGCTTGACAGCCTTTGCATTCACAAAACATGACTACTAAGGTAATGAGTAGCCTGTTGAGTATATAAGGATAAGTAATGAATTAGATAAGTTAAAGTCCCATTCTCCACCTGCCAGTGGCGCGGGTATTGTCAACAGCATATATTGCAGCCACATCTACATTGGAAAAGTCGAGAATAGTCTTGAGGGTGTTCGAGAAACCACTCATAAACTTATGAGGGTTCAGTGAGGGAGTAAGCATTCAAGAAAACTTTAAAATGAATACTTTTATTGAGCCCCCATAATGTGTGCATTCCAGAGAGCTATAAAATATCCAATCTGATGAAAGTTTAACAAGGGCAGGTACCCTCTTGTTAAGCGCTCATTAACTCTTATTATGATACCTATTGGTTCTTTATTAATTTATTGCAAAGGAAATATTACATTATATAACATGAAGTACCTACAATATATGTTTACTCAAATAATTCATATCTAGAAAAAATTAGAAATCATATAAATTTGGATGAAATCGGTATTCACAGTGCAGTTTATGTTATTTTCCATGTAATACTTCTTCTGAAGCACCAGTACTTTATTCTGTATAGATTCAGATTTTCGTTGTGCAGTCATAATTGATATTACTTAACAATGTTAATAATACAGTACAATAATATAATATAAGATGACTACAGTATAAAGTTGTGTTCATTTAAAATAGTTTATCTTTTTTTAAATCAGATAATATGGTACCATATTTATTCATGTATGTAAAATGCATGTGTTACAAAATTTAAATTTTACACAAAAATAGGTTAAATGTTATGCTAACTAGAGACATTTTGTCTTCAGCATCTATACATTGTTGACAATGATCAAGGACACTTCTGAAAACTTTTTGCAAAGTTCCAGCTTGTTGTTAATAAAATGAAAATAATCATTAATTCTTCTTTTCAAATCTGCTACATCATCAATCGTTCTTCATAAAATCAATCCTTAGCTGCCTCTTAAAAGATAAAATCTAAGGGAGTTAGGTCAGGAGAACATGGTTGCCAATCTACAAAGCCTTGTCTCCCTATCCACCTTCCTGGAAAAGTCTCATCACGATAGAAAAATGTCTCACCATTTTGAAAAATAGGGTGGTACACTACCTCTTGCTGGAACAACTGTTAAACAAAATAATTACATTGTTGAAGCACAGGAAGAACATATGTTTGTAAAACAATTAAATATTTGGGGTCAGTCAGTGTTCTCTTAGAAAAAGAATACCCATTACTCCTTTGGAAGACAGCCCAGCATAAACTGACATACCAGGTTGATTTAAAAGCTTCTGAATACTGGCATGTGGATTGATTGGATCATTATAGACACAATTATGCATGATGATGTGGCCTGACAACTAAATTGTTGATATAAATATCCCTCCAAATGACTTGATCAAGAAGTTCAGGAGTTTCAGCCACTTGATTAATGAATACTTAAAAAAAACTCTAGCCTCCTATCACTGTCATCCACAATGAATCTATGAATCATCTGTGGAAAGTAAACTTTTAATCCAATGCTGTGCATAATACTTTGCAAACTGCTGTCTATTTCTAGTTGTCTTGATGCAGATTTCACAGAAGTTTGTTACTTTAATAAATGTATATGTATTAAACTAGGTCAAACCCCTATATTTTAGATTAGTACTATTCACAAATTAAACAAACCTACCAATTATTGAATAATTTTATTTATTTATTTTGAGAGGGATTCAACAAGAAATCGTTTGTCTTTGTCTTTGTCTGCTTTATGAAAAGCATTTGACTAACAGATGTGTTTACTGTCATCAGTTGATTCTGCCTTCTCAGCCAACATGTCTGCATCTTCACACAAATTTTTCTAGTTAACCTCTACTCTTTGTTGTTTCCTCTTTATTTCCTTCACTTCTTTTGACTTCATGTTTGATATCTACTGTATATTAAAAAACTGGTATATGATCTATGTAGGCTGCTTATTTATATATACAGAGTGGCACAGAGCCAACACATCAATTTGTAGTGATATGTAGGCAAGTATTTGTTAGTTTAGGTGGATATTTTGGTCTAAGTAATACTATATAACAGCAAACAAGAGCATTTAACCTTGACACACCATGAGATGCACCAGTAAAGCAATATTTGTGATAGGCAAATTAATTAGCTTTTAGGCAAACTGATACAATTTTACAAAATAAATTCTATTATAGGTAGTATAATAAAAGTTTTTAACACAGTTTTAAAAACACAGTACTTTTACATGTCTTAAAATTAAAAACATCATAATCTTTAGAAAAACGATGTGCAATTTTTCCAGCATTATGTCAATCGACTATGCATTGCAGTCATGCTCTCCATTGTAATATGGCTCTCTTGATTGCAGCATATAAGACATATGGCCAACTCTTCAATATAGACTTGCAGCTCTAGCAGATTGGCAAAAGGTTCTTTGTGACTGCTATACACTTTTTCCTGTAAAGAATCCCACACATAATAATCTATGATGTTAAGATCAGGAGAATAGGGGCCCCTTATTGGCAGAAATGAAATGGGGTGCAAATGTTTCCAAATACTACTGAGTACTTTTTAGCAGTATGCAAAATAGCAAGATAAAATCCCCATGCAGATACAATTTTGTGCCAATATTACTCTCCAAATGATTGGTTAAATTTGTAGCATTCATTTAGTTTCTTGTGGATTTACAAAAAATATACCAGTTTTATCCCTCCGGGACACACAGCAGGACCAAACCCATAAGCTTCAATGAAAACCATGATTTTTCATGATATAGGCGATGATGACTTATGTCAGACTTTCTTACTAGTGCATTTACAGAATTGTTTTGATAATTAGTTGGAACTGAAAATATTTAAATTTTCCATCTACTTCCTCATAATTAAGCATGAAGCAGATACTGTGATTGCTCAAATCTTTTCAACTTACCCACTGGACATATTCATAATACTGTCATGCATCAGTAGGATTTAATTCCACCTACCTTGATGAGCCATGCACTGAACAGATCTGCAAGAAATGCATATGCATTAAGTTATTTTATGGTGAGACAAATGGCTGCTACCAGGATCACTTTCCTGCAATATTAGCAACTTTTCTACAATGGCCTGCTGCATCCCATGGTGCATTGTCAAAGTTAAATGCTGTTGTTTACAGATATATATTAGAAATGTAAATAGACCAAAATATTATACATAAACTTACAAATGCTTGCCTACATATTATAACAATTTGATGTGTTGGCTCCACACCACTCCTAAGTATATACTTACATTTTTTCCTTTTTAAATTGTGGACCTTTTCAAAAAGTTAGAGGGTGGGTGGGCTATACCCTGCTCCACAGTCCCTGATTTTAAAAAAAATATCTGCATTCCATTTATTGATAAATTTTTTTATTACCTAATATCCCTCTGTTCACAAGTAGCTTTTATGGGTAGTGACTTCATAAAAAAGCATTACTAGTATGTTTTGATTCAGCAACAAAAAATTTTCAAGCAATCTAGGTATTGTGACTACTTAACATGTACCATAACAAAGTTTGAATAGTTCAATTTCCCGACTTCCTTCTAGCATGGTGTAAGAATTTATAATGGTTTTAACTACAGAGAGCCTCTGTAGTTGAATTCTAATACATGAGCAGGTGAATCAAAACATAAGTAAGAATCTTGATATTTTATATGTATTTTATACTCTGCATTCTATGTAGCCTGACAAGGATATATCTGGCATACATTATACACCAAACCTTATCTTTCACTAGTTCAATTGGAGTAAGATAAATATCATGGAATGGAATGCAGGCTGAAGTCAGAGACTTGTCTATTTTCTAATTACAAATGTATTTCTTTTATGTATTTATATTTTTCCATTAATACAAAAAGAAACCTCATGACCTGCATTTAGACAAAAAAGATTTAACTGTATCAGATATACATATATTATATAGGTATAATAAAAAAAAATTAAAAATAAAAATATCTTTTCCCTAAATAAGACTGACATCCAGAAATAAACATGAACTTGATGTAAACTTATGAGATTAGAAATTGATAAGTCTCTAATAGATTATCTTACAGATAGGTATCTGTAAGTTATCTAATAAAGCCAAATATTTTTTCATAAGTCTCACTGTCATTCTAAGATAACATAGCTCCTCTGACTATGAATTTCCCATTTTCCTATGATTTTGGATTAAATTGTCTCTGGGTGACAGGCCTAGATCATGAGCAATAAGAAAAATCCAGGCGAGTTTATGTAGTCTACCTGGAGGATGCAAGATGGGTTTTAGGAGGAGTGCTTGTTTGGCTAGAGTGTCTTTATAAAGTCTTACTAAATGTTATGTTCAATTAAGACAGTGTCTGAGGATGGTTTTTGACCATGGTTCTTGTACTTCTTTATGTGTGATTCTGAGAAGCTTAAGTTTTAATCATGTTTTAATGAAGATGAATCCTAGAGCATATCTTAAGAGTCTGTGATGGAAGGAGTTGATGATTTTTGCTAGAGATAGAGTGATAGTCCAAATTTCTGAGTTATAGAGGAAGATGTTTTTGGTATAGGTATTAACCATATAAAGTTTAGTTTAATTGGTGAGGTGTTTTTAAAAATGTGTCTGAATTTTCTTATACTAAGAAGAGCTTTGTATGTACAGTTGGAAATATTCAATTTTGTGTCTAAGAGGGATCTGAGATATTTGTAATGTTTTTTTCTAGAATGAAATTTTCTGTTTTATTGGAGTGAATTATAAGGTAATTTTGGAGAGTTTTGGAGAAAGGGATTGCTGCTGGGTTGTCTGTATGTAGGTGATATCATTGGATACCATATAAGAGGGATCCAAGATATTTGCAATGTTTCCATCTAGGATGAGATTTTCTGGACATAATGTTATGTTTTATTGGAGTTAATTTGAAGGTAATGTTGTGAGAGTTTTGGGTGTATGGTATTGTTGTATGGAATTAATTTTTACTTATCTGTGATTTAGGTGACATCATCTGCATATTGGAGATCTATTTTTGGCAGAAAAATCATGTTTAGTAGTTAGTTCTATACTTCTATTATGGCTTGCAAATTTCAATTAATATGACCTTTGCCATATTTACCAATAGTGTTAGGGATATTGTGATGTACAGATCCTGTTTTGGCATTGAAATCTCCCAGAAGGAAGATGAGATGATGCGTTGCTAAGGAGTTAAGAAAGGAATCAAGAGTTGAATCAAAGGTATTTCTGAGTATTTTTACATCCTGAAAAATTCTTAAAAGTGCGAATATTGTAAATATAGACAACATAAACAATGACATTTTTATATATCTATACCAAAAAGATATAAAATTCATAATAATTAGATAGTAAAATAAAGATTTTCTCAGGGATTACGTACTACAGCGGTTCTTGACTTGTCGTTGTAGAAGAATAACTATATGTACTGTAACTAATTATGTGCTAATATCACTAATACTTTAATCTAGAAACAGACAGT
>JAUZNC010057437.1:0-12777 GCA_034780395.1 Vannuccia rotundouncinata | reverse complement strand
TATATAATATATACCCAAAATTATTTAAAATTTCTATTAATGATCCCAAATATTTTGTTTATTTTTTTAGCATCTGTCATACATCTCTTCCATAAATAACATCACACATAAAGACATTGAGATTATGATCAGATTAAGGTTTTCAAACAATGCTCAGAATCGCAAAGGAGAAAGGGCACTCCAAGTCACAGGAGAAGACGAAGCTAGATGGCAATGATTATTTCTGATAGTGTTTGTGACAGTGCCTAATTTGAAATAGGTAATTTTGTTATAAAATATTATTTAGACTTTATTAAACTACATAAAAGCTCAGTGATTTTATCATTTGGTACTTCTTTTGTGATTTTTTTTGTGATCAACAACTTTTGTGATTTCTATTTAATGAAAGAAAGATTTACTATTTCTTAATATTTTTTTTTCATTTGTAATCTTATGCATAACATGTCAAAGTTTTGTACATAGCAATAATATTTCATCCAGATAAATTTGTATTATAATTCTAGTTTGTATTAATTTTATTCCTATTAGAATTTTAGTTAGTATTAATTTTCTTTGTTAATTTAATTAATTTTATTTGTTTTACAATTTACTACCAAATAAAAATGTTGTAGGTTACCTAAGATTCCTAAAAAAAAAATGGGTCACCTATGATTCCTAAGAAAACCTTTTAGGTAACCTAAGCTTCCTATAGAAACCTGGTAGGTTACCTAAGATTCCTAAAATAACCTGCTAGGTACCTAAGATTCCTATAGAAACCTGGTAGGTTACCTAGAAGGTGTGACCAAGACTTAGCAGGGGACCTATTAGGTAACCTACTAGGATTCTTATCTTTTGAACCACTGGGGGGCCTGATTATATAGCTAAATATTATGCATTAATTATTTATAATTTGAGCTTACTGTTCAGAGATATTGAGACAAAAAAACATTATGAATTTGAATAAAAAATCAAGCCAATATAAAATTGAATACATACATTAAAAACATAGAGATGTCTAAAGTTCAAATAAAATTAATTCAATAATCCTATAGTTGATTTAAAAAGTAAATTTTAACATACAAAAACATTCATAAATATAAACAATGATTAAAGGAAGTTTTTTTTATTTTTTTATTTTTATTTTATAAATTAAAAAATATTTATTTATGAAAACAAATCAGAAAAAATAGTATGTGCTTTAAAAAAATAATAAAAAAATTGAAAAATAAAATTAGAATTTTTATTATACAAAAATAATAGAATTATTTTTAATATTTGATCCCCTTTGAATATTTATATTTTTATGTTTAAACTGGTATCTTATCTAATTTTAATTAAATCAAAACAGTTAAACTTTTAAAGATTTAATCTAAATCATACATTTAAGAAAATTTCTTAGACTACAATGTTATAAAACAAATACGATTGACATAATAGTTAAATATTTAAAAAAAATTAAATTACAATTATTTAGTTTTTTAAATCTATACACAGTTTCAATTTATAAAATATAAGTTTCAACTTACATTAATGTACACTATTATATAATTTTTATATATTTTCCTGTTTTCTGTTTTTGTAAGGTGTTCTATTATAATATTATGTGATGTCCGTGTATGTGTGAATCACAGCAGTGCGTGTATTTATTTAAAAATTCATTTTCAATTAATATATAAGGTCAACTTTGTCATATTTTGACATGTATAGCCTTAATTCATTACAAAAATATTTATAATCATAAGGGAGTAAATAATGAGTCCTTAGTCCGGTTTAATGTTTTTGGTTTATATTCTATAGGGATAATTTGTTTCTATTATTCAGAAATGGCAAAATACATAGAACAATTATATAATTGTTGTCAATTGAATTTATACTGCAATATATATATCATTAATATAGATATGATATTATATAGACTATAGGTAATTATATGATATATAGTTATCTTTGTTATGGAATAATTAATGTGGGTATTGCTTACACGTATTACATAACAATAATTTTAGAAGTGTAGAAACAATTAATGAATTGAGGGGGAGGGCAATCCAAATATATAGAGGCCCTTCTTTTTAAAAAAATAAAAACATGAAAATTACAATATAAAAAAAAGTACATGGTAGCTGTACATATAGAACTTATCTATAATTTATTCAATCTGATAGATGCATTTGTATGTAATTGTATATAATAATTCAAACAAAAAATAAAGTAAACTTATTTATGGGATTTATTACCTATGTAATTTAACCAATATTTTTTATTATCAAAAAAATCAATTCACACAGAGCTGAGTTTAAAATAAATCATAGAAATCTGATGCGATAGAAATTTGTGGAATATATAATATCTAATACTTTATAATATCCTACATATAGATTTAATAAACCTAGATGTTAATAATGGTATATATTCGGAATATATAATATATGAGGTACAAAATTATACAAAATGATAAATATACATATGTAGAATTTTGTATCAATGGAGATTATAAAGTACAGGTATTACTGATCACTTATAGCAGCCACTATAGTAGCCGTTACTGGCCACTATGCAAATAGTTAAATAGCAAATATAAGAAAAAAAGTCTAACACAATGTGAAAATATTAAATAAATAATAATATAGTATTTTTTAGGTATTTATGATCAATTCTCTCACGTGATATGAAAATTTAAATATGTTTATCTTTTATTTGATATAAAAATAATTAACAACAAATAAATAACAAAATAAATTAAAAGTATAATAAAACTGTTTTTGCACTAGTTAAGAAAAATATTAAATTATTGTCCATTTTCGGAATAACTGTACAGAAAAGATGGCAATTTCTAGTGTTTAAGCATCGATTTATAATAAAATTCCTTTTAAAAATGAAAACAAATGTATACCTATATACTGAACTGTACAATCCATAGAAATAAAAAAACTCAGAAATTGATGTCCTCTTATAGCAATGATCAGTAAAATATTTGAGTTTTAAGACTATTTCCGATGTATTAGTTAACGATTATTTATATTAAGTCATTTCTCTGTAGAAAGGAATTTGTAATTCTAATAGGTCAATATCAACTTCTTCCGTCAAATGTGGATTTTATCCTGCAGGTAAAAATATACTAATTATGAGATTATCTCACTCTTTTGCAGGTTGGTTGAAATAATATTTCTTAGTTTGAACAATATTATTGATGGCCCTGAAATAAGTACTAAATTCTATAATTGTCTTTTGGTGTTTCACTGAAATGATAGCTGACTGCACTAACTTCTTCAAATCTACGTAGAACGTTCAGTTTATGTGGATTAATGCTAGGTTCTCCAACATCAAATTCATTTGCTTTATTTGTTACTAAACTTCACCAAAGGTTGAAACAGACATCGTCTTTCATTTTGTTGTTAGTAAAGCGATGTGTAGGGGCCCATAGGGGCCCTACATTTTATAGATATATGGGGGCCCTTTAAACATCAACAGGGCCCCTCTCAACATCAACAGATGCATCATGCCCTCCAAACATCAAAAGGGCCCTCTCAACAATATCAAAAGGTGCCAACATCAACAGGGTCCCATATTTCTACTAACCGGAGAAGATGCCCTTCTTGTAAAATATTGTTTTGAATTGCTATAGGGGCCCATTTTGTAAGTATATATTGGGGCCCTCTCATTATCATTATAGGGTCCCATATATCAATTATGTAAATACTGGAGGAATATATGCCCACCCGCCCCTGTAAGGAGGTCCCTGTATATACACTGACTTGTATTATATCATAGCTGAGAGAGAGTATAATCAAATAAAAACACGACGTGCGTGATTGGAAAAGTAAATAACACGATTCTGGTCATTGTTCGCGAATAACGGCTAGGATAATTTTCAATTTATTTGTATAAGGCACAATAAATCTATTTTTTATTCTTTATGATTTCTCAGTTAGGTTTACTAAATTTACTTTTTTTTTACATTTACATTTACACAATTTACAGTCAAGTTTTGCGCACAGTAGGTATAGGTACTTACTATACATACCTATAGTTGATATTTTCTAGTTATTAATTAATTTTCAGAAGTTAATTTAAATAGAGTTCTAAAACAGTTATAAAATATGGTTTGTTTTAACATTTTAAATATATGGTATTTAGAATGTAAGAAACACGTATAGATGGAACATGTAAATTAGTAAACAGGTAAAAGGAACGTGTACCTTTTACATCTCAAAAAGACCCCCGTCATTAATGTACACATACAAAGTTTGTAGGACCATGTGCGACACATTCTCTTCATTCGATACTTGAATTTGATTATTTTCAAGGAGAAAAAACATAAAATTTGGAGTATTTTTCGGTGACACTTATCCTCAAGTGACACAAAATCGATAGTGATATGGTTAGATAATTATTTGGGCTATATAAAATATGATACTGCGCTTTTATCCATATATCCATATTACTATATCCGTTGATCTGATGTATCTACATAATAAATAAACGAATTATGAAAAATGATATATACAGTAAAACCCAAAGTGTTCTATATCGCTCTATATTCTTTGGTAAAATCCGTTAATTATTACATCAATTATCCCATGCAAATCTGTATTAAATATCTAATGTATTAATTAGAAACTATACTAACATTATCTCATTTAAAAAGTAACTCATATAAATAACAATTTTGTAATAACATATTTTCTTTTAGCAAAAAATGTATATAATGATGTTATGTACTTAAAAATTATAAATATATAAGTAAATTAGGTATGGAATGTTAGATACAAATATATAACCAAATTTATCTTTAAATTACAAATTATAAACAAATTAAATTCTATTGCATGTTTACTGCAGTTAAAAAAATGCAATCATAAACAGTGTCCACTCGAAAGAGAAAAATATTATATATTAATAAACACAATGTCAACATACATACGTCAGAGAAACCAACAGACTATACTACAGGGTGGCGCATATACTACACACAATAATTTAAGAACATCAAAGAGTAACAGAAATAGGAGATCTTAAAGTATCTGCACATTGGCGGAACTACAGGATCGTTTCATTAGAGAAGCAATTCAAACATATTTACCTATCACATATTTCAAATACTTATGTAAAATACTTAATTAGATTTATTTATTTTAAAATACTACTCGTTTAATGATATTATCGTTACAGGTCGGACAAAAGCACCAAAAACATTTTATAGACATTTAGGAGTATTTAATAGAGAACAAAAATCTTATATATATATATTGAATGACAGATGTATTAAAATGAATAAATCAAAATGTATATCATATATTTTGTATATATCAATGCATATATGTATATATGTAAAATTTTGATTTAAATTCTATATCATATATTTTGGGGACGCGGTGGCCCAGAGGTTAGAGCGTTGGGTTCGAACCCCAACTCGGACCAAAAATCATTTACCTCGTCCCTGGCTGACAGCTGTGTCAGTCGTTTGCTGTGACCCGAAAAGGTTCGTGTTGTATGCTACTTGTAATATTTGTGCGTCTGTCACTCAGAAAATATAGCTAATAAAAAAAATAATAAATAAATTTAAAAAAAACTTTAATGCGAACACTCCGTAATGTGGAAAATTTATTAAAAAAAGTTGATTTTAATGGGAAAAATATTAATTTCATTTAATTTCAATTTTATGTTCAATTAAATATATTTTTGTACAAGATCTATTATTACTATGATATGTAATTTGATACTCGCATATGATATAGGCAGCTTAATTTTAAAGCATTTCCATTAAACATAAAACTCTCGATTTTCGGTATTTAAAAAGGTTGATATGAAATAAAAATTTGTAATTTAATAAATATTGTCGCATAAAATTATTTTTGGTCATGATGGTCTTTTGTGAATGGTCTTTCGAAAATATAATATTATTTTTATTGAATACATTTATTACTTATGAATTAAGAAATAATCATTTAATTAAAATATAATAACTCTACTCTCTTCGGAACAAATTCCAATCTTTCTTGAAAAAACGGTTGATCTATATAGTGGTTGAAAGAATTTCTGTACACGCATATATATTTTAAATACATAGGTAATGGATTAATAACTGAGAATTTTCTTATTTTTTTGCTTGATGGTTTTTGGGAAATAATAATAATTCGTCTGATTCTAGAAATCTTCATCTTTGCTGAATAATATATAGTTAAATAAATAAAAGTTTACAAATTACAAAGAAAAGTTTTGAGCCATATATTAATACGATTATGTAGTAAAGTGTCTCTGAATATTATACTGATAACCATAACATATTATTAGGTTAGAATTCAAAATAAGATTTTAATCTTTATACAACGAAATAAAATTTTTAATTTAATATTAACCAACTTTATTCTCAATGATGATTAAACAAATGTTTTACTAAATCCGTAGACAATATAAATACTTGATTGTAATTTTTTCAATCAACCTTTAGTTGTTATATTTCAACCATTAGGATTTTAAGAATAGATGCATTTTTCAAACATCTTAAAAAATTATAAATTTAGACAATCAAATTAAACTTTTGTCGGAAACCTTTCTACTTTGTTTCATTTAATATACTACATACAGTTCCATATTTAACAATCTGTTATAGGATTTAAATTTAATTTTGTGTTTTTGTTAATATTTTAAAGAAAAAAGAAATTTTTTGATCAGTTGTATTTTTTTTCTCTTGAATTGACTTGCTACCCTAATTTTTTGTCTTGAAAATATTTTTAAAAGCTAATTGACAGTTAGATGTGATCATATAATATAAGTTTTTAGATGTCATCCGGTTAAATTTAATATTGATATTCAATAATAACAATGAAAAATCAGATCTGTGTTTATGTAGGCTATTCACTATTTTAATTTGTTAATGTGTTACTTTAAGATTAATTGAATTAAGGGAAATCCTTTTTATGAAAGTTTGTTGCATTAAATTTGACAGGTTAGTCAAATAATGTTAAACAAAATGACTTCCATATGGAAACAATGAAACTGTATTTATTAATAATAATAATATGTATCGTCACGAAAGTGACAACATTGAATTCATCCTTAACAATATCTCAATCCTATTTTACAATTTTGAAACACAAATATGTTTAAAATTCTTAAATTTAAAATCATTTTTAAAAGTTTACAAATTATAAATTTAGTATCCAAATTAGAAGATTTTTAAAAATGTTAATAAAAAAAAACAGCTATATAAAGGGAACCAAATAGCCGAGAGGTTGAGACGCTGGTTTGTAATGCCGGTTGTGTGGTCTCGGATCAGGTTGAGCCCACCCTCGGACTCTCTCGTTCCAGCCAAGCAACTGTGAGTTTAGCGACCCTTAATGGGTTTGACCAAAAGCAAAAGGAACTTATAGGGGTACCAAAACAATTTAGATTGGCTCTATTGGCATTGATTTATTTTTAAACGTAGTTTGGAAATTATTTGGCGAAAATGGTCGACAAATACTTAGCATTTATTTTATACGTAGAATAACAATCAATAATTGTAATATATACGTGGCCGTAAAGTAACCGTCGAAGGAAATATAAGTTTATTAGCTCCATCGAAATGAAGCTATACAAGTGAGATATCTATAGAAGTTTAGAAATGTATTCTTAGATATCTCTGGGTGCTTAATATCTAAGCTCATTCAAATTTTAAAATTATAACTAAAATATCATAAAATTAACTCACCCATCCTCCACGATTATCAATCCATTTTTCAAATTTATCAGTGAATAGATGAAGTACGTCATTCTTAAGAGATTCATGATTGCATGTGGGATGCATTCTTTGAGTAAGTATTTGAAAGTAAGCACTGAGATTATCCGACCCCAATTGATTTCCAAATTTTTAATGATATTGATTTTATAAAAGCACTTGCACAACCATCCTCTTTCAAGTGCATAGATTCCAATGAAGATGAGAAAACAGCACCATATTTCTACTCCATTTCAATTAAAATGTCTATTCATTGTTAAATATAGAACTCTAATTCTAATCAATTATTTTAATTTCTGGAAACAGATTTCTAAAATAATTTCTGAGGTTATCTTGACCGTATTCGTAGAACTAATGGAATGGTATTGGAATGCGTTGTTCATTGAAAGTGATTATAGGCTAGAGTATACTATTTCTCTATAATTTCATTACTTTTTACCTTATATATATCATATTTAATCGATATAACGATGCATTTATATTCAAATTTCATTGGTCGAATATAATCACAAAGTTATGTGTCATATAAATTTCATGTTGAATGAAAGTAATGAATAGCAATTAAAAACTTTTAGGAGAAGATAATTTGATGACAATAAAATATCCATTACTAAAATTATAGAATAAGCATGAAATTTCATGCTTTAACTATAAGAATCTACATAAATTTTATAGATCATAGTATAGTATGAAATGTCATAAAATGGATTTTATTGCTGTTTTGGTTTTCCGACCAAAGAATCTAGAGGGTTTTGTCTACCAGACTTTGTCAAGAAGGGAGTCAACATCTGTTTGCAGTTAACAACATAGACTTGATGAAAGATACACCGACTAGACAGAAAACATTTCATGGTACATTTGTTGTTATCAACCAGCGAGCAGCAGATGGGAAGCCTATTAATGGACCACTTGTTATTCCAGAAAAACTCTCACCTGCACCACTGGCCTCCAAAATGAACTACATGCAAGAATCTGTCATCAAAACAAAGCAAATGCGTTTTGGCACCTTTCAACTTGGCCGGGAAACGAAAGAATCTTCTTTCAACAGGTTATACTCACGCTTGGGCCCTTGCCAATTATCTTGGTGCTGATGAGATTTGTGAGAAAATTCCAAATGCCTCACCTGTGGAGGAGATTCAACAGGAGGATGCAAGTGAGCAGCCAGATCAGACTGAAACTCCTGGTGGGGACGGCGATTAAAATACCGCATTTCCTGAAAGCCAGATACTTACCATGCAGAAACACACCCGGAAGTTTACAAAGGAAGCAGTGATGCCAACTTGGGCTGCCACTAAGTCTCTGCTCTTGTCACAATCATCCCAGAGTCATTGTCAGACAAACACAGAGGTAATTGCTCCACTATTCAAGACTTGACCCACATATTATGTAACCCTATACACTGCTCTGATGTTGACACAATATATCATATTTTTGATTTTCCTATGGTTCCAGACTATATGGACACGCTACATATATATAGGCTTGGTGATAAAGTTCGTGCGTTTTTTAACAACTTCTATTTATGTACATGATTTACAAAAAAAGCATTACAAGAAAGTATAATATTAAATGTTCAAATTTCATTACCATTGTCTTTTAAATTTTCAAAATGATCACCACCATGAGCGATACATTTCCAGCGGTCTGGCAGCATATGGATTTCTTTTCTGAAGAAATAGGGTGGTTTGTTTTGAATCAATTGTTCAATCGTAGCTTGAACTTATTCTTTACTGTTGTAATTTCTACCTTTGAAACCTGCTTTCAAAGCACTATTCAAATAGAAATCGCTGGGTGCTAAGTCCGGCGAGTAAGAAGGATGTGGCACTACTTGAAGGGCTAATTCTAAGAGTTTCGTTTGTGTCAATTGAGGAGTGTGGGGTCTAGCATTGTCATGTAAAACATGGAAATTTTGTAAACCACCTGTAATTCTACGTCCCTTTTCTCTTAAAGCAATTTTCAATTCCTCAAGAGCTTCACAATAAACTTAAGCGTTAATGCTAACATTTCTTTCTAATGTCTTCAGCAGAATAACACCCTTCACGTCCCAAAAAACAATCACCAAATACTGTTTCGTTGTCATTATGGCCGTTTGCTTTACCTCAATTGGTAAGCTATCACCAGAACCTGCCCAACATCTATTGTGACTACCAGGTTGGCTTCCTTCGTTCTCACAATATATCCAGCATTCATCCACTGTGATCAGTTGATTTAATAAATTTCGTTCTAATAATGCTAAATTTCTCGCACACAGAGCAATCCGATTGTTTTTGTTGTCTTCCGACAATTTATGTGGAATCCATGACATCTAGAGATACTTTTTACCAAGTAGTTTCATGTGCTTGACTATAGTTGAGTGATCGCAGTTTAAGTAACCTGCAATTTCTCTGGTTGTCATACGCTTGTCTTCAATCAAAAATTCCTCTATCCTCTCATCAATGCCCTTAATACTTGTTCGTCCAATTCTTGGATTATCCTTTACACTAAAATGACACTAAAATGATCCTTTACACTTTCCTTTATAATATAATTTTCCAACGTGTGATTTATTCTAAAATATTATTGCTTTCTATAACTTCAATCATTCAACTATTGATCATGTGTGACTTTTTTTATAAAATTAAAATTTTAATAAGCAGGATGTTTGTAAGCTCATTTACACGCACGACCTTTGTCACCAAGCCGATATAACCAATATAAATATCTCTATGACATTATTTATATTAATAAAAATACAGAAAATTAATTTTTCGAGACCATTTTTTATTCATTTAGGTATTTTCCTTGCTTAACTTCAATAAGTGATATTGCAGTTCCGAAACTCATCATATAGTGGTAATTTATATACGGCTTCTATACTCCAACCTATATGTTAAAAATAATAACGAATGAATTTTATTGTGTAAGTAATAATTTTCAAATAATAACAAATAATAACAAATAATTTTCAAATGAAATTGAGCTAACATTCTTCCGACTTTTTGCTCTTTTTGGCTTAAGACAATTGGTGTTTTATTATCGGAATTATAAACTAAAATATGCTAATAAATGGAACCAAATAATAAAAATTATTCATAGTTATATGGGTAATTATAATCTTACTGATTTATTTCAAAACAGGTTTATTGTTACATAAAAATCATATATACTCTTTAATCTTTTACCGACGGTATGTTAATATTCAGTCTAATACGTTCTAAAATACGTTATAACATAGTGAATTTCAAAACTTTTTAAAATAGTTTCTAAAATATATATTCAATTTGAAAAATAAGCATCAACTTATTGCATAAAAATATAACATTAAAATATTCTATTTTTGACAAGTTGTAATAAAAATAATTAATAAAATTCTATAGAAGTCGATCCAATCTCTACATTCATAATATAAATCACAACCTTTCCTGCACGCATGTTGGTTATCCTTCATTATGAATATTAAATTACAAACAAGTAGCGGAAGTTTTATATTAAATACAAAAACTGACAAGGAGATTTAGATTAGTTACAACTGTTATTTAGGTAGTTAATGAAGAAAAAAACTCGATCTCGAAAATATTATGTTTGCATGCGATATGGTAGGTATTCATAAATAGAAAATACATTGTAGGTATAAAGGTAGGCAAAAAATGCTTTTTTGTGCAAAGAAATCATAATACATTTATTTTGGCACTTATTGGTTCCTAGAATAAGCATAGATAACCACTAAACTTAAATAAATTCGAATATTAACAAAACATTTGTGCTGCAAATGGGTACCCCATATTCTGAATGACATATCCATAGAAAAAAGAGTTGAATGCAGCCGGGAGATGTTGCGTACTTTTTCGAGGAGGGGAGCTAAAGAAAAGTTGTAGTTATTGATGAGAAGTGGGCCTTATTTAGGAATTTGCCACCAAAAGAATGCAAAAAAATGTAAAAATTTGCAAAAGAATGTGCCACCAAAAGAAAAGTATGCCTAGAAGAGCAATATCAGACAAAAAGGTATTGGTCATCGTGGCCAGCAACTACGCTAAGTCCTTTTTTACTTCGAAGTTCTTCACGAGGGGGTTTTATCAACGCTGAGAAGTACATACAATTTCTGATAAACATGGTTGCTCAGTTCCAAGCAACATTGCCAACATGGGAATTAACATTGCAGCACAATAACGCAAGACCTCACGTTGGCCACCAAGTCAGTAAATGGATTGAAGAACTACACATCTCTCTTCTGAAACCGGCGCCTTACTCTCCAGAAGACACCAATTTAATAGACCGATTTCTCTTTCGCAACTACGAATGCTTCAGACGAAGACTCGATTTTGCTGCCACGCAAAGAAGTATAGGAAAATAGGACTTTGGCAAATTTTACATCACAAATTTACATCACTAGATCTTATATTAAATGAGAATTGGATGACAGATCGTTAAACCAAAAGCATCAGAATATGCGCCGTATAAAAGAGCCTTTTTTATTAATTAGGATACGTTGCCCCAAATGTATCCTGTGGACGTGAGTGGCCGAAAACTGTCCGAAAAAAGTGAAATAAAATTTTGTCTTTTTTGAGAATAGTATGAGAAATAATTTAATAATGTAGAATTAAAATCTCTACATTGTATCAGAAGGTGAGTGTAGTCACACTTTTGTTTTTTTAAAAAAGCACACACGTCATATTAAAATCAATTTTTTTCAAAATGAAAGTTGGTTAGAAAATCGTCTTCTACACTGTAGAAAAAACGATTTTTAATTTTTTTTTAAATCTTCGAAAATAATTTTTTACAGTAAGAAAAAAATATTACAATATTGACCTTTTAATATGATGTTTAGAATACACTATCTAGACAACATGCAAAAACTCAGAACAATTAAGCCCTTAGTTTTTTCAAAAAATGTCATTTTTTACTTTCCATATATAAAATGAATTTTACTTAATTAAAGATATTTTTTGACTTTTATATTGGTAATAACTTTTTATTATAGGTGATGCACAAATGTTTGCGCTCACTTGTCTATTCTGTAACCCAATATTACCGACCATATTTTGCATCCCATAATACCGACCATGGATGAGAGTCGTCCATCTGTTATATATTTAACAGAAATA
>JAUZNC010057435.1:0-12782 GCA_034780395.1 Vannuccia rotundouncinata | reverse complement strand
CGTGCAGCTCTTCTTTGGACGGCTTCTATTCTTTTGATGAGGTCTTTGGTGTATGGGTTCCAGACAGTCGATGCGTATTCCAAAGTAGGTCGGACAAGAGTATTGTAGCAGGATATCTTGGCCTGCTTCGAGGTGGCATTCAGATTCATCTTTAGGAAGGCGCATGTAGATGTTGCTTTTTTTTGTTATAGTATTGACGTGATATTTCCAATTTTGGGTCTCGCTGATCGTCACCCCAAGGTACTTTAAGGAGGAAGCCTGGAATATTATTATAAATTAACATTAAAAATCTAAATTTAAACAATTAAAAACTGAGAAGATTAAATTAATCATTTTATTTAAAATCATGCCACACAGCTAACCCTAAATATTTGTCCACTCTGGTAAATATATATGAAATATGTTTTTTTTTATGATGGTCCATCGAGAGCATCTGTGTGTATGTTTAAAATACAGTGAATAAATATATGTTTTGCTACATATCCAAGCATATCCACACATATCCATACATATCCATACATATCCATACATATCCATATATATATACTAAATAAAAAAAGAAAATATTTAAAAATATGGCGATTTTATACCGTAGTGTATTCATAGTATATCATATCTATTAAAATTGATAAACATTTTTCAGCGTTTTAAAATATATTTTGTGTTAAAATTGTATTCTTTAAAGTTACTACTGTATAGTTGCGTGATTATTTGACGATATTTTAAAATTCAAATAACAATTATAAACAATTTCTTAGAAATCTATTGGTTCTACTGATATAATGTTACATATTTTTTATATATAAAAGGAATAACTATAAGGAATAACATAATTTATTTTAATAATCGTATATATTTTTTTAATAATATTTCAATTTTATTAAAAATAAACGCCATATTTAAAATTAAAAAAATTAAAGGGATAGTATAAAATTAAAACATTTAAAAACAAATTATTAATTTGGTTTGTGTATGAAACTGATCTGCTGTGTTGTTTATAATTCGGTATATTATATTATTAGGTGATAAAGTAACGTTTCAGTAAATTTTAAAATCATAGAATCGTTGATACAATTATCCTTTCAAAGTAGTTGAATCTATCATTGAAATAAGACACGATTTTTTATTATAGACTATATTAAAAGTATTATTACAAATTGTACTTAGTTATCATTAAAAATAATTCAATTGCGTTGTTCACCATAAGCGTTCTCTAAAGTTATTTCTATAGACTTAATATTGCATTAATCAAAACTTATCTATTTTTGGGATAGTATTCTATCAACTAACAAGTAATTTATTATCAAGGGATGGTGAAGCGAATTTTTTTATTTTTAGGCCCCCCCTCTCCCACACAATTTATTTCTCCCAGCTACAAATTTTGATAAAAAATGAGGTAGTACATGACAAATAGATGGAATTGGGCATTTTAAAACTGTCACTGACACAAATAAATATAGGTATATTAGATGGAGAACAATAAATGCATAATAGAAATCGAAGTGAGAGAATTATTTTAAATCAAATAATAATCTTTCTGCTATAAATGTGTAGGTATACTGTATTTTCCAGAGTATAAGCTGCATCTTCAACCTCATATTTTGAAATGAAAATTAGGGAAGGGTGCAGCCTATACTACAGACATAAAAATTCTGAACACAGTACAATATTAAGACAAGTTATTCGGCTTATACTCTGGATACTAAAAAATCAGTGATTTTGGACTTAAAGTGGTGGTGCGGCTTATACTCAGGATATATGGTATACATAATCACATCAATATGTTAGTTTAGAAAATATATTCTGTTGCATAAATAGTTATAAATACATTACTAACTACATGATTACTTAATTAATAACTTAATAATAATCTACTTGAGTCAGTTAATTTAGGTATATGTACAAGCAATGTTTTATTGATTTACAGGTAATTATAACAAATATTGGTAATCCTGTACTTTAGTGCAGTAAAATAAAAAAATTTATAAAATTAATTAAGCATGGTAAATTAAAAAAATTTATAACATGTTTTTGATGTTCAAGTGTGGTGGAACTGGCTCTGCTGGTTCCTGGTTCTACAATAATGTTGGTTTAAAGCTTTGTTTTGACTTTTAAGCTTTTGATAATCAAATGTTTCCAGGACCCCAGCATCCAAACTGATGTCTTAATTTCCTTTTGGTGCGCATCCACATATTTTCAATGCGATTCCTATGGATGCTGGGGTCCTGGGAACATTTGATTATCAAAAGCTTAAAAGTTGAAACAAAGCTTTAAACCAACATTATTGTAGACCCTTAACCATCAAAAACATGTTATAAATTTTTTTAATTTACCACGCTAAAGTACAGGATTACCCAAATATTATATACAGTAAAATATTAAATTTATTATGTAGGTATATTATATATATATTATAATGGTATGGATAAAGAAAAGAAAATTTAAAAAAATAATATTCAATTACCATAAGGCAATACATCTATACTTGGTCCATCATTTATAAAAAGTGGTACATCAATATTTTTATATGTAAAGATTCCAATATTAGTCTTGTGTGGGTGTTAGAGCAATGCTATCTAAATATTTAACCTAGAAGATTTGTGGGGGGCACTGTTACATGGTCCCTGAGTTTAAATTAAATGATTTCAATGTCCACAAATGTTCATGTCCACAATTGGTCCCCACTGTCTGACCATTTGTGGACATGTTGATTACATATAATATTAATTTTAAATATATTGTATTTAATTATATAATAATTAGAAATATATTTAATATGTATATATATATTTAATTATTTAAATATATAATTAGATAAATATGAAAAGCACATACAGTAGTTTATAGTTATAATATATCACAAATTTTTGAACTTCTGGTTCCTATAGTCATGGGATATACATATAAAAATTAACAGAAATAAACTTGCTATATACACAGAGAATAGATTATGTAAGAAATAATAATTAGGATATGATTATTAGTCAATACAACTAGTGAGTAATGCTGCAAGATTTATATTATATAAAGTAAATATATAAATATACAAACACATACAAAATACATATAAACATACCTACATTACTATATAAATTCATACTGACATGAATATATAAACATACAAAAACACATACATACTTATACTTATAAGTATACATATATCTATAGAGTGTTTAAAGAAAGTTGTAACATGAATTAATAGATTAGATAGAATAGTTCTTCACATTTGGCTTAATTGCTGTTTAGAGAGGGTAGAAGTTGTGCAATTTTAATTGCTTCCTTGAAATGAGAGTTGATTTCTTGGGGGTCCATGGTTAGAACAGTAACTGTAAATTTATCACTGCATACCCTTGTGGGCCTGTAGATAGAGGAATTGGACATTCATTGTAGATTGCGTAGACATAAATGTAGATTGTATAAATTGAAATGTATACAAATGGTTGCCAATAGTGTCAACAGATTAGGGCTGCAGGAACAGGGGAGGGGGGGGGGGCAAAAAGGGCAGTCGCCCCCCAACTTTTGTGGAGTTAAAGGGGCACCTTCATGGTGGCTTTCTAATATAATGGTGTTACATCTGTGTATCCAACTGTAGAATAAATTTTTAAGTTCTATATGAGACAAAAATGAGTTATTCTTTCATTGCAAAGCAAACACCATAATGCCTTGTACATTTAAAGTCAGCTTTGATTTTGATATATGGCATGGTGCCTTCTCAAACTCTGTCCCCCCAAAATTTGAATTGTTCAAAGTTTCAATTATATTGTTTTTTTTTAATATATGTTTATATAATAATATCTATTATAATACTCTTATTATATTCTGTGCTACTATATTATATAATAATATTGTAATTAAATTGGTTGAATTATATAAACGGAAATTTAATAATAGTGTAAGATAATTTATTAAGTATGAGGAGTCATTGATTCAATATATGTATATATATATAGTGTGATCATGCTGGGAACCTGTATTGGTAATATATTTTGTACTACATTATCATTTTTCCCCTCCTTGTTACAATATAATAGCATTCTCATGTACCCAATTCATTTTAAACTATTCTCTAGTTTCACTGTGGTTGGTTGGTTGTTGCAGTGACTGTTTAACAGTGGTTTCTGCCATCACCATATAACCATGGTTGGTTGGTTTTTGCCATAACCGTTTAACCATGGTTGGTTTTTGCAGTAATCATGGTTTGTTTTTTTACTAATATAATTGTAAATTTTTACATATATTTATTACAATGTTGAATATTCAACTATTTTCAAATTGTTTAGTTAAATATTTCCGATTTTTATTTATTCTGTATATTCTACTAATTTAGATAATGGTTCTACTTCCGAGGATTTTTGTAAAGAATGTTACAAAAAGGTAAAATGACATACAATTTTAGTCATGACTTAATGAAAAGTAATATTTCTACTTTTATATTATAGAATGACCAGAAAGACTGCTCCTTTGCTGGGTATTCCATATAATGTTCAGCTCAAGGTAAAGCACATAGTTCAAAGTATAATTAGTTATTGAAGAATTGGCATTTTTAAGGCATCTACTTTCTATCCCAGATGAAAGAACTGAGAGCACAGAATGCCTTAAAATATTTTTCTTTCCTAATGACAAAAAATTCAACTAAACCACCACCGGAAGGATTTCTTAAAGAATATAAACAACATGCACCACTACCATGTTTGCTGGAACCTATCAGAAAGGTAGATATCTACTCTATTCTCCTTTATAAACAAAATAATTTTTACCAAATAATTTACCAAATAAATATGTTATCCTTATGTGTTCGTTTCTAAAATCATATAAAACTGATTAAAACTATTATTATTATACTTGTTGATTTTATCACTAATTTTTGTTATTACATTGTTCAAGTAATGTTTAAAATAATTAGTTTTCAATTATTTCAATTCTAGACTGACAATCTTACTGTCTACCGTAACAAGAACACAACCAGCATCGATTTTGATATTGACGGGAAAGTGACTGTTGGACATGTTTTCAATTATACAAATGTTGCAGAAAAAAGTATTTGTTGCCTGATTAGCATATTTTAAACCCTCATATTTATTTTTTTATTCATTTTTTCAACCTGTGTTTAATTATATATCAAACCTCTCTTCCATTTCAGTAAAAAGGAGAGTTTGTGTCAGTATCAACGATTTACCCACTGTTGATCCAATTCATTCGAAACTGTTCAAGGTGATTATTGAAATTATACCAATATAAGGATGTGCAAAGTGTTTGTTAGTATATAATCAAAGATATCATTAATATTTAATTATGCAGAGGTCGAGTTTAGATGTTAAACTCTATTAAGTAGTTTATTCAATGCAGCTGTCAAATTTAAATTGTTTAAAAAATTTGTGGCATAGCTTTTAAATTAACATTTCTATGCTTCGTCTCGTTCGGTATAGCTTGTTTGATTTTTATTTAAAAAATGATTTGAATTGAAGCTGTCTTTCCATGTGATGTTTCAGACTTTCGAAGACTTCTTATTAAAATCGAAATACAAACACCATTCCTATACCAATAATTATCCTGGACAATGGCTTGGACTCATTTCTAGAAGTAACAGAAAAGGTGAAGCTATGTTCTGCTGTGGTTTTAACACTATGAATGTTACTGAAGTAAGTACAATTAACTTGTGTATTAATATACTAAATGGCTCAAAATCAACAACCAAGACACACCAGACAACATCTAGATAGCGTTATATATTTAGTTGGACAACTATTATAATTTTATAATGTAGAAATTTTGATCCGTTTATAATAGATTTTTTTTGTCTATTACATCATTACAGATTGATTTTAATCAACTTACGCTTCTGTGACGTCGTTTTAAATGTTTAATATTCATTGGATAATTTTAATTGTAGGAAGACGTTGCTATCGCCAGGAAAGAACTCCTGGACATTTTTCTTCCAAGTTGTCTTGAACAAGGGATTCCACTGAAATCATTTCACTGGCAACTTTAGTAAGTCCATTATGATTGAGGACAACACTAGAATAGTTTAAATATACATACACTTCTACATATAATTTTAATTTGTCTTCCGAATGATATTGAATGTTTTTGAATTACGATCATTATTATGATTATCTTACCATTTATTTATTTAATATTTTCTAAATAGATGCAACATTTTAGAATGATATGTTTATCCTCCATCCATAAAAAATTATGTTTTCTCTTCCCTCTCTCCTTTTAAAGTCCTAATTATAAGGGTGTAACAGAGGTTTTACATGGGGACCCGTATATCATGGAGGAATGCCTCGGACTACAATTTCAAATCTCTCCGCTCTCCTTCTTCCAAGTGAACACTGATGCAGCAGAGATACTTTATACTGCCACCCGAGAAATGCTTAAAATTTCTAATAAAACCCTGCTCCTGGATATTTGCTGTGGAACAGGTATGTCATAAAGAAAAGTTTTAGATATAAAATTTTATTAAAATACGTTATCAATTTTATATACTACTTTAATATTATTAAGTAATATTGACTTGTTGTATTTATTTTCAGGTACAATAGGAATCTTAATGTCCGATATTGTATCTCACGTCGTTGGTGTGGACATTGTTCCCAGTGCGATTGTTGATGCCAAAAATAATGCGAAATTGAATAGTAAGCTTTAATTTGGTAGTACATTTTTACTCTAAAACTACATTCAATACTTTAGTGTTTAGTGTGATATTATATGATAATATTATAACAAACCGAAATATTCTACAATTCCTCATGGAGATATTCTTGTATTCATCCACTGAAATTGGCAGGGTTCTCACTATATCTTGAATCCCCTAGAATTTAAATAATATAATAATTTTTAGCTTTTCCTGTTATAGTTAATTTAAATAAGTTTCATTTATTCAAAAATAAATTACACCTTGTTCTTTCAAAAAATGAAACTTAATAACCTATAATATTTTTATATATGATAGTAATTGTTAACAATATTATGATATACATGTATTAAAACAAATTGGGAAAAACGTGGGAACCCTGAATTTCTTCTATCAGTGCAATATATATTCGGAACCATAATTTCGGTGTTCATTTGCCAATTATAAGATGTAAATGATTGTCAATTGGGTATAGGCAATAACTTTATAATTAGTGTGTTCAATTTTTCTGATATTTAATATTCAAAATCTGTTTATTTATTCTGGTCTTTTGTTTAGAAATTTTCTGTTTCTTCGAGGTTAAGCAGAACTTTTGCCATAAAAGTGAACGAATACTAACTTTTAAATATTTTTTTTGCAGGCATCAGCAACATAGAATTCGTCTGTGAAGACGCTGAGAATTTCCTGGCTGATTTAGTTAAAAACGACACGTACTCTGAGTACGATCAAGTTATCGCTGTAGTGAACCCCCACCGTGATGGTCTTTGTAAGTTACAAATTAATTTCCGCACTGGTTTTAAAATTCAACTAAAAAAAATATGAAGTAAACTATATCATCGACCAGAATTTAAATGATCGGTACATTCAATAAGTTATTTATTTCCTTCTCGTCATGACTTATAGATATTATATTTAGAGTTACTAGATTAAAAATGTAATCAACAGTTGTATTTTATAAAATATCATATAAGAGTACTTTTATGAAATACTATTTTATATTTATAAGATGAAAGTTCTCAGCAAGAAAAACTTAAAATCACAATAACTGCTTTTGGTGCATTCTGGATGCATATAATGCATTACCAATAAGTCATTTATTTTCACAACATCTTCATTGAAAAGTTTTTCATGTTGTGTAGAAACATGTTAATAGATAGAAACATGTTAAATAAACTATCTGAATACATCATTATTTTTGAAAAAATATTTCTATGTGTGACGTCACCGACAAATTATTAGTTTTTAGTAAATATCTCAAAAAAAGGAAGCATCTGAGACCATATAAATGTATAACCAACAGATACGGTAGGTTAAAAGACTAGTAAATATTCAGAAATCGCACAATGTGCAAAAATTGATATTTTAGGGCCAAAATATCACTTAGAGTGTCTAAATTCTTACTGGTTTAGTCCGATTTGGTGATTTTCAGCTATATGTTTTGAGTCAAATTTTATTTATTCGAAAGCTGTATTATATACTATTCTCAACAGATTACTTTACACTCTAACTAATCTTTTTGGTGATAATCAATTTGGTTTTCATTAATACGACTTGTGCTGTGCACTGATCTTGATTCGTGATAACATCACCAAAACTGGAAATATCTTTCATCACCGCGGCTTTCATTATCGGAAACTTTCACATCACATCCATTATCTGAGACTTTCGACACAGTACATCGTGACATAAATTCTATTCTGGATAAAAGCTATCTAATCAATCGCCGATAATTTGTCTGGAATGAAGGTCAAAATAGCAAAGAAATAATTGCCTTAACCGGGATACGACCTTTGCATACTGTACATAAATATGGTGACGACATAGCACTATCTGCCACTGACTGAGAATTACAAACAAAACTGCGAACATAAATAACAAGTATATGCACCTCGATTTTATTTAATCAAACTCATCAATCAAAAATCTTGCATTATATTTTTCACAAAAGTTGCTATCCTCAAGGCAATTGTAATAGCAAATAACACATACTGGTCGTTCAAATTTAAAAAGCCTCCAACAATCTCTGAGTGTTGAAGTCAATGCTAAACAAACGAGATCTTTTTATAACCTTTCACATCACTTAAATACTTCTTCTTCTTGGTACCCGGATGAAAAAGAAGAAGATGGTCTAGCGGATTCGGGAGTTGCGGAGAAGCAATGGAGGCAGTTACTTCTAGTGGCGAGGTTGATGTCTGCCTTTGTAGACTGGAGAAGTGAGAACTTGTCCATTCGAAGTAGATCAATAATGAGGCTGTATTTTTGACTCATATTATTGAGTGAAGGGAAGGGGTTGATTCCTTGGTCGTTTGGTGAGCCAGGCTTTCCTAGTTTCTCTGCCGCTGCGGTCAGTTAGTTCACTCAATGAGAGAGAACCAAATGTTATTGACTAGGGTTCGTATTGGATGGGTTTGGACGGTTGGGAGTACGTGTACTTTCTTATAAACTTGGATGGATTGCCTTCTTGTCTTATCTTACATGCGAGGTCTAGAGTCAGTTTTATGGCAAACAGTAGGGATTGGTAGAATGAGATGAAGCGACCTGCGGGTTTGAGAGGTGTAGGGGGGGGGGGGGAGGGTATCGGATGGGGGATTAAAGGCACTAGCCCCTCCATTTTCCGTGCCGGACTGAACAGATGACGACAGCTGGAACTTGCTTCTTTAGGATATCCCTATCTGAGCATTACATCGTTCTGTTCCTTCTAACAGGACTGATAAACAAAACTAATGTCAAGGAAGTTATAGTATAATCTTTGGTCCGTCATTAAAATGAAGATTTTCTTTAGACTTTCATTTTTCAACAACTCCTGCAAACGAGGAACAATTTCTTCAGTTTCAGAACGTTGTCAGTTTTTCAATTTGTATTACTATTTATTTCAATAATATAACTTGATAAGTCTCGCACTTCTGTCTATATCCACTTGTACTACTGGTTCGGTTTTTTTATTTCTCCTTATATCTATTTTTGCTTTTTGTGATTCCCATTTTAAAATTATTAAACTGTTATTTATCTTATTTGTCCATCTTTCAGCCAGCCGTATGATGAGAAAAGTCCGTGAATGTGAGAGAGTCCGTCAAGTTGTGTATCTCTCGTGTCGACCAGAAAATAAGCCAACTTACAACTTTTTCAAACTTTGCAAAACGGGAAATAACTATTTCATGGGAGAACCATTCGTTATGACACGTGTTATTCCACTTGATCCTTTTCCACAAACCAAGTTTGTAGAACTTGTCATCAATTTTGAACGTTAATTTATTACATTGTTTTTTTTTTAATCATGCATTTGTATAGTTCACTGTACCCAAATATTTCAATATTTGTAATTTATTCTGTTCAAAACGAATTAATTATTTTATTATTCAAACGGTATCTGCGTTTAATTTCACCATCGAAATTCCCTAAAGTCTTATATATTGTGTACATAAGATAAGTCTATGAAATTTGAAAATATATGAATATAGTTTATATGGGAAGGCTGAATGTACATTGTATTTTTCTATAATTTTTAATTATAATATAATATCGATTGTCACGTGAATCAATTTGGCTCCAGATAAAAACCACCATAAAATAAGAATCCATTTCATAAATGACATTTTTCGTAACTTATTCAATTATTAGTCAGCAATTTAAAATTATTTCAGTTTAATCTATTCTTTGTCAACCAGTCTTTTATTGAAAAGGCAAAAGGTATGAAAATTCTGTTTCAAATTATAAACATGAAATTCTACAAATCGGAGTATTGGGGAAAATCCTTAAGTGTACATTATGTACCAATGCATACATTAAATCATGTTAATAGTTGAACTATCATTCATAGAATGGTATATATATAGTTATATATATTAATATATTGAATATGTTTAATAAAAATATGCTCAATCTTTAAATAATTTTTACTAATCATATTGAATAATAATATATATCGATTCCATGTTGATTAATTATATAGTGACCACCTCTAAGAATGGGATACTTTTTTTAATATTTGTTTAAAAACTCGATGGAGATAGTAAACAGGTAACAGACTTTTTAATTTATAAATATTTTTTACGAATTTCTTATTTTTATTACTCAAAAATATTGTAAAAATAGTAAAATTGTAAAAGAAATTGATAATTTTAATATTCAAATATACTTGTGACTAAGTAATCCAATCACGACACATTAATAAAAGTGTATTAATATTTGAATGTATAATAACAGATAATAAAATAATATCTTTAAGTGCATTACATTAAATTAATAATATTGATTACACCGCAACCGCAGTATATAAAATATTCCAATAATCGAAATTGGATCAGTTCATTACTATTTATTGTTGATTTCACTTTTAGAATTATAAAGATGTGTAAATCATGTAATGGATGTGTTAGGATACTTATGATAATATTCAATTCGCTTTTTGTGGTAAGTTTTATATACAAAAAAACATTATTTTCAAATTATCTGTATTTTTTAATTGTTTCCATTAGTTGTGTTCTATTACACATTTAATCTTCAATTGAGGTATATATATATCCAAAATTAGAATTTTAACAATAAAAAATTGGGTGGTGTAAATGTTAATGTTACATATAATTAGGATTATTTGTTCAAGCTATAGTTTTCAAAACAAGGGGATATTGAAATGGCCAAGCCATCCCTAGCTCACACAGAGCCATTTATGATTTATTAATTTCCAAAGTTACAAATTAGAGCTAATTTCTCATTTATGAAAATACTATATTTATTTGGTTTTATTTAAAGTCTTAATATCATGGTATGAGTAGGTACTTATTGTATATTAATAGCTGTTTGTATTTTTCTTAATCTATGGTCTAATAATAATAATGATAAAAAGCAAAATATAGGAAAGTATATGGATTTTCTAAAAAAATGAAGATTTATGTACTTAAAGCAAAATACAAGCCCATATGAGTCATGTTTTAAATAGAAACAGTTTTTCAGTCTAAAAAGAGATTTAAAAGCTCTATTACTCCTTGAGTGCTATTTAGTAAAATGTCAATTGCTCTTTCATAACAGACTCTATATAATGACCATAATTATTATTCATTAGTGCTAATAATAAAAGAAAAGAACAAGTCATAGAAGAATATACTTAACTGTACAGATGATGCATTGTCAAAACACTTTAATCACATGTACAGCTTATACATATAAAAAAGTTTTTATTAAACTTAACCTTTTATTGGAATATTTTCAAAAACTTGTTATCTACATTTTTTTATTTGCTGAAAATTTCAAAATATTTATGACATTAGTAATTGCATAAACTTATTTTGTTGTGGTAAAGATAACAATATCAACTGGCATTCTATTAATTACTGTCAACATTTATATGCATGTTCAAAACTTAAGCCCCTAAGCAGAAAGGCACCTGTCAGCATCCAATGAAGGGTGGAAGGTGCAAGGCACCCTTGGCCCCCTTTAAGGGACAGCCTTGATAAAATTTGTATATGCATATATAAAACTGCCTTATCTATACCCAGTTATCAATTTAAACAGCTACTATATCTACATCAAAGAGAATATAAATACACTTATTTCAATATATCTTATGATAAACAATAGGTGGCCAACAATAAATAGCCTTTGTCTTTCTTAGAGGACTTTGGAAATTAAGGTTCATACTTCCCTCCTTTAGTGGCCAAAAAGTCAATGTATAAAATAATGTTTGTAATAACACATAATTCTATTTTTCCAAGTAACTATTCATTTTCTTTTTCACCTTCATATACTGTTTTAAAAGCAAGCCTGCTCCAGGTCAGTTTAGTTAACATAAGTGTAGTTTTACAACTTGTTTAGTATGATTTTTATTTGTTTACAATATTTTTAAGAACAAGGTAAAATAAAATGTCTTTTTCTACAATATATTAATGCCTTAAAATAAAATTGTTAAATAAAACAAATATTTTTTTTGTTAACATATTTTTGGAAAATCCATCCCCCCTCTTAATGGCCAAAGTTCACTAAAAAAGAAAAGTAATTTGTCAATAGTCCCTGAGGTAAATTACAATTTCTAAAATTATTTTTTATTTTCCTTTTATACATAATTTAGACATTTATTTTCGATTTATTCTAGTAGTTGATTTTAGTAGATGATGGCAATGAATATCTGCAGTTACAAGAGAGAAAACCACAA
>JAUZNC010057434.1:0-12782 GCA_034780395.1 Vannuccia rotundouncinata | reverse complement strand
AATTTGTTGCCTCAATTTTCGTGAACTTTTCCTTTGTTTGCCTGAACTTAATCTAATAATTCTCTTTTGATGTTCATACATGACATAACCTGATTTACCAATGGCAGCTTTGTCCATTTTGCTATCATAGGGATCCCTATTCCAATTAAGTTTGACGAATTAATTCTTCACCAATTAAAAGTCAGCAAAGTTAGGATAAATCTGAGATTCTATCAGCATTTTGTATAAACATTTGCTTTTTTCTACAGACCATCCCGTAAAGAAAAGGGTAATTTATTATCATCACAAGAGCGGATATGGAGAGAGATCATGGCGATGGTAAATTCTGAAAATGGAGATACTTCATTGACTATCGAGCAGGCCAAAAAACATTGGCGATATAAACAGTCAAAGGCTAAATCAAACCATCAAGAGGATCAAACACATGTTTGTAACATCGATGAATGTTTACATTTACAAAATCAGCCATTTTCATGTAGCTAAGGCCAAAATATTAATATATATAAACACAATTTAGACAGCCCGGGGCAATCTACATTATATAATCTACAAGCTAGTTAGATTCGCCTATTTAATTATTGGTGCATACGGAAATTAGAGTTCTATTTTGCGCTCAGCGATACTGAGTAAATTGAGCACCCATGACAAAGAAACGGAATCTTGCCTGCATATCGATTTCAAGAAGTCTAATATAATTGTAGAACTCTAAAGTCTAGACCTCTACATTTGCCTGCATGGGGAAGTCTAGAACTCTAAAAAAAATATATGTAGAAATCTACTAATCTAATTTTGCGTGCACATGGCTGCTTGTCTCTGCTTACAATACATACTATAAGCTCTCTTTAGTGTGTATAGTAACTTTATCAAAATGTTCCATATTGGTTGCAAATATAAATCGTTACTTCTGAGAGTCATATTCAAACCACCAGTATATATATTTCAATTAGTATATGATTCCATTTTTCAAATATTATATAAGGTTCCTTTAAATATTGGATTATTATTTGCAATCACAATTAGTAATAAAATATAAAATTGATTGTGTATGGGAGGTACTCCTCAATATAAAAATATGACTTTTAGAATCATAATGCTTTATACCTACATTTACAAAACCAAACCAATATAATTATAAATTATTTAAGTTTTTATAATTATAAATATAATTAAATTCATCATCTGAATTTCTCAATATTAGATTATTTATTGACTGAGAACTCCCACATATTCATTGTATATCTTTAAATTAAGCTGTTATATGTGAAGGTGTTTTGCAACAAAACTTAGATTCACAAATATTTAGAATTTTTTAGTGGTGGAAATGCAGATAACATGTATTTGAAAATCTGTATTTTATAATACCATTTCTTAAATTTGCACACCTTGGTTATTGTGCTCCATGGGTATTTGTTTCACTACATTGACAGACACAGATTAGTACTATAATTCTAAATCCTGTTTTTGCTATATAGTATTACCCATCAAATGATTGTAACTAAAACGATAATGTCATAAGGATGATAATGACTCTGAAAACATAATTCCCCTATCACTTTTGCAGATCTTATCAAAAACTGATAAAAATCTTTTAATACAATAAGGAAGGGAGTGCCAAAATTACATAGATATTGGTAACTATAAATATGCAATCAGTTCCACTAAAGACTCGTGGAGCTCAATATACCATGATTTATAAATTTGTAAAATTTTCAGAATATGTTTTTATTACTACATGTTAGAAAATCGTCATTTAAAAAATATCAAATTACTAAGAAGTTATTTAATTTTTAAAATGTTACTTTTAATTACAGGGTTCATAAAGATCCTTAGAATTGTCTTTAAAATTCTTTATAAATATTTCCAATAATATTTTTTTAATGTGGATACCCAAAATTAGTGTTTTTAGTCCTTAGTTTTTTACTTTAATTCACAGGCCTGAGAATATTACAAGGCATTTGACAAAATTCCGCCAAAGGGTATCAGCTATGTAAAATGTTAGGTCTTGTAATTTGTCCAAAACTACAATAAAACATATGTAGGTAGGCTCATTTCAAGCCTTATAACCCCAACAAATTTTCGGCGCTGCGCGCAGAATTGTACTTATAATGAGCTTATAATTGTTTTCTACCAAACCCGACTAAAACGGTTCTTAACCCAGAAACCAATAATTTATATACCTAACTCTGTTCAATTTATAGAAACATTAGGTAGTGAGTTGTGGTTATTTCTTCCTGATTGCCACTATTGTGACAAGGGGTGCTGATAATACATATTATTGTAAAATCTAAGGCACTGAGCATTTTTATAAATTTAAAAAATATATTTTCTCAGTTTAGGTTTTTAAAAGTTTTTATATTTTTAGTTTATGGTCTTTAAAAGTCGTTATACTTTGACATATAGTAACTCTGTACGAACCCTGTAATTATGCATATGCAATATTTCTTAGCCTGATTCTTTTAGACCCACGTTAGAATTGTTTTAAGATGTTAACTATTTAATGAAATTTTATAGTTCTTAGAAAAAAATTTTTTACAGAGCGTTTTTTCATTTTTTTGGAAACATTGTCTGTCATCGAATAATATGAATTATATATCTAAACATATGTTATCTGGTTTTTTAGCCCTTATAAATTTTGACGCTATAAATAATTTTTGCTTATATTAATTTTAGACCAAAACTATGTTTAGCAGTAGTCTATTCCGATTCGCGCGGTTGGTTCGTTTTCCTCGGCGGTCTATTACTTATCACAATGGTAATGAAATGGCCTACTGTTATTCGGGTGCTGTACATCCACGTCCCGTCAAGATGCCTTTTGGTTCCATTCGAGTTCTTATAATGGTTCTTCCATTCGTCTATCTTGGAGGAAAGATCAGCAAGGAAGGGGCGGCTTATCTTGAAGAAAATGATATTTTTGTTCCTGAGGAGGATGATTAGAATAAATCTACCTTGTCCAACAAGATGTAGAAAAAAACTTAGTTCTATTTGCCATATTTAAAATTTTTGTTATGAATAGTTACTCTCCCTTGATATATTTTTGGACTAACATTCTACTTGTGATATATTTGTAGTTCTTTCTATAAACAGATCATTTTCGTATTTATTATTTCGACATTGTAACATGTATTCACCTGTTATAAATCTTATTCGATCTTTCTCAGTGTTTTGCTCGTAACGAGAAAATAATTACTATATATTTATATCATAATAATTTCTATACACATTTGTTAATTATTCACTAAACAATAATTATTAAACTATTGTATTTTTCAATAAATTAATATATTATCCGGATCATTTTGTATTAATTTAGATCATATTTATTTTTCTTATATTGGGCTTTCTTTAAATAATTAAATATTCCATCTAGTCAGGCTAGAAATAATGTATGTAAGGAAAATTCTTTATGTGAATAATCTGAAAATAGTATTTAAGTATTGATGAGATACACATGCAAAATACAGGATGCAGTCTAGGATGTTTTCTAGGATGCAGTCTCGAAAGTCCATCGTATTAGTATTAAAAAGAAATATCAATATTTATTTGAATGCTACTAATTTAATTGGATTTTTGTCTGGTAAAGGTATTGTAGTAAATAATGTAATGATATTAAATATTTTGTGATTTTAATGGTATAATAGATTAAACAATTTACCTTTTTTAGGAATATTTTTTATGAAGATTTTTAAAATATTGCCAAACTTTTTAGCGGCATTTGGTCAATTTTAAAAAATTTACTTTTTTTGGCTAGTGCACCAAGTCGTTTTAACCTCTTGTTTTCTGCTTATATATAAACAAAAGATTAACAATGGTTTAAAATATTCGTGTATAAATATATATATTACTCTTATATTGTATATTCAGTTCCGACTCCATGGAATCAACACTTCTTCCGATTGAATTGAAATTTAGCATACACATGCAAAATACAATTGATGCTGTCTCGAAAGTTAAGTCGTGATTATAGCTCAATTATGATCAAGCCAAATCGCCAACAATGTCCAACTTTAGTTATTGAAGTTTCTGATAAAATACAATGCTCCTTCGCACTAAATGCTACTACTGCATATTGAGAATAAGTTATTATTTATTGTCGACAATCTGCAATAAAAATAGCATAAATTTAAAGAGATATCTGTCTTCGTAACTCATTATGTCAAACCAAAAACTCGTATTTTAAATCATCGCTTCTTTTATCGGTAATATTTTGAAAATCGTCAACTATTAATCATTCGTCAAATATTTCGATAAAAAATGGTCTAAAATGAAATGACTATATTTCAAAAACCACAAAGTTAAATATTGCCAAAAGATGCGCCGAAGTGTCTAGTTTATTTGTTTAAAATGTTGATGCAATCGAAGCACCTTACATTTTTTGAAGAATGATCTACAATATTATGGACATTTTAGTTTTCGGCCATTTTTTCGACTTTTGCAACGAAACGGTAATATGTAGGTGCACCGAAATATCTTTCAAGCAATAAAAATTCTTCTTTCGCTGACATATATTTCTAAACTAAATTGGATAAGTTGGCATTCAAATGGAAAAATTTCCTGTTGACCTAATGAGATTTCCTAAATATACTCCCGTGAAACTCTTTACTTGATCGAACATATACAATCAAGGATATAATATGTAATTTGATTGTCAATTCGATTAATTAGCTGAATTATATATAAATTTAATTTTAATTAGGTACATAAATTTGGCATTTATAAAAAATGAAAAACCCTCTACTTCCAATCCAATAACATTCTATAACGTTTCTTAATTCGTACAGTATATAATCAAATCACCTCGCCGCGGTATACCCTCAATCCCAATAATAGATGTATTTAGTAGTTTTTTCCTACAAGTTCTACATTTAACATTATTATACCCTTCTAGCCGTCAAGGGCAAAATCAGAGATCTCCCCTCGCAGCACATCATCGTTTCACAGACCCTGCACAGCAGAAAGGACGTGTACTCTGCTAGGACAAATCCGCTCCGACCATCATACCGGCTTCGCTGCATACCGCACGTCCATCAAAGGAGGAGACCCCACGTCTTGCTCTCGCTGCCACATGGCGTCTGAAACTTCGGAACACGTTGGCTGAGGGAGTGCAGCGCCACTCAACAAACTAGAACCAGATTCTTCGGTGGTCCTTTCCAGCCCTTCCATCTGATGGCGTGAAGCCTCACCGGTTCTAACAACAACTTATATCAAGTTATTTTTGGATGTATTCTTCAAACTACCTCCAGCACAAACTCTGAAATTATTTATGACTAATTTGTCGACAAGTATTACTATTATTTTACAATTTAGGATGTAACTGTAAAACGGACATGTTTCATCATTTAAAAATACTTTTTATAATTATGAGAATTAATATCATTACTTATAAATTGTCTTTTAATGTTTGTATATAAACATTAATCTTTGACTTGTTCAATTCCAGTCTGGTTAATAATGTCTAAAAAGCAAATTAAGAACAAAAAATAAAATGTTAAAATTGTAATTGAATATAGTGTCTGCCTCCAGTTATTTTTGGATTTATTTTTTAAACATATAGAGAGGTATAATAACATTATTTATGAGTTTAGGATGTAACCATAGAAACTGTCAGGTTTAAACATACACATTTTAAAAATTTAATTATGAAAATATATATGATGAATTATATAATATTATCCTTTAATGTTAATTGTATAACCATTGGTGATGAATAAATGTGTTAATTCAGACACTTTATTAGCCTTCCGAGAAACAATTATTTTTGTGTAAAATAATAAATTATGTTTTCAGAAAAACCTTAAAAGCAAAAAATTGAAATGTTTTAAAATTGTTATTGAATGTTTGTGTGTCTGTTTCATGTTATTATCAGTAAAGTATAAGAATAAAATTACTATTGATTGATTGAATTACTCATCAAAGGTGCTCTTTCAAAATTTTATTATGTTCTAAAATGAATTCTATCAAAAATAAATGTGTTACAATCCATTTCTGTTGAATTTAATTTTAGTCAGTTATTCTCTTGATTATGAGAAGTACGCAGTCATTCGAATTTAGCAGTGTTTATTTGTGTATTATTTTTATTAAATCTGTAAATATAAAAAGTAGAGCTGTAGTGCGTTTATGCATTGTTTACAACAATTAAACGAAGTACGTTATATAATATTACTATATAATTACCTGTTTCTTATATTTTTTGCTGGTTAACTTGAAAGTAGTGCAAACTTATTTGTCAAAGGCTCGGTGCTCAGTCTAAACCAATTTTTGTTTTGAGAGGCAATTCTCTTGTCCACTCTTTTTCTCATTCTTTTCTCGAATACCTACCAGACAAGACTTATAACCGAGACAAAACATATAACCGAGACAAAACGTAACCAAAGACAAAACGTAATCAGGACAAAACGTAACCTGGGATATAATAATACATAAATAACATTAGTAACAGTATACAACTCGGACCAGGACTGCTATATTTTTATTATAAATAATTATTAATTATTTTTAATTATTATTAATATAAAATATTATTAAATTAACAGTAAAATTAAAACACCATATGAGATAAAATTTCCCGCTATTTAAAAGAAAAATACTAATAGATTAGTCTAGTGGTTAATTTTATCAAATTAGGTGTTTTTATTTTACATTTATTATGTATTAATCTATTTTCATCTAATTATGTGTATCCCATTTACTGTTTTCATTCACTATCTGTGCATTGCTACATTTAAACCTATATTATTTGATCTGATTAACTGTCAACATTATAGTTGTCCCTTGGCTTTATAGGTTGAGTTGTCCTGGGCTGATTAGTCTGTAGCAGTTAACATTATAAACAACTGATAATACAGTACACATACATTTACTCTTACACTATTACACATAAACTATGCTTTTTTGAAGTATAATATAAGATAAATAGTTTTTTTCAAACACAATTGATTTATCAATTATAGATTTTATTGATTTTTTTCTCCATTTTTCTGATTAAAGGTGTGGTATAAGATTGTTTTAAAGCTTTGGTTATGTTTTTTCTTGGTTACCTTTTGTCTTTGGTTACATTCTGTTTTGGTTATGTTTTGTCCTGTTACCCTTTTTCTCCAAGAAACTTATCTCTCAGATTCTAAATTTTTCATTCTCAAACAAATTCATGATCATTCCTATAACATCTTCCCTAAAATGATATGTATTCAATGAATCAATTACCTAGCAATGATACTTATTCAAGCTTACATCTTGTCCTCCAGGTAAGCCAGGCTGCATTCTAAAATAACAGTGAAAGCACAGTGAAAGACTCCTTGTCATATAGGTTTAATAATTTATTGATAATGAACTTGCGGTTCTTTCTTTTATACCTCAAGAGAGAATAGGTAAAAATAATTAATGTAACATATAAATGATAATGTTACACAATATAAATAGTATGAGATAATGATGAATGGTTAAGGCCTATGAATAGCAAGTACAATAAGAATCAATTATTTTTTTGTTATACAAGTGAACAGGTATATCCAAAATATAGATTTTTAAAGGATAATTTTATATAATGTGTTTTTCAATTGTGTTATAATAGTGTAACTATTAAAGGTTAAAAATACCTGATTTATGATCACAGTACAACTGCTCAAATAATACAGGTATACATTATTATACAGTATTACAACTTATAATGATGCCAATGATAAACTTCATAATAAATAAAATAATGAAAGACATAAACTTTTTTAACCACAAACTATCATGAAGCCAAGGGTATGTAGCTAGATTTGAACCACAAACCTATTGGTTTATAGACTGGTGTGTTACCACTGTCCTACACTACTTTAAAATTTTGGCAGATAATATCATGAGTCTCTGATGAAGGATAGATAAATTTTAATTAATCCACATGTTTTTCTTTAGTTATCATCTTGTGGCTTACTTAATTTCTTGGGATGATCATTTAAAAAAATTTGGCTATTACCTTTGACCAAATTGTTGCTGTAAAATTTTCACCAAGTTACATATCATGACAAGGTTAAGGTCTATATGGTAAAAAGTTTATTGATTAGTTATTTTAAAAGGATTGGAATTCATAGTACATTTTAAATGAACATTTAAAATATGATTGATGGTCGAAAGCTATATTTCACCACTTATGATATGATAAATCAATCTGGTTAAATAAATTATCTAAAAATGCTTCCATATAAGAGTCTTAGATTTATAAGTATACATATTCAGTCTTTTATATTTCTTACATATAGTCTTAGATTCATACCTAAAAAAAGGTGATATGCTAATATTTATTTTTATTTCTACCAAATAGTTTTTACCAGCTTACAATTTTTTTTGGGAATAAATCTATTGGAAAATTTTATTGTTTCATATGCTCTATATTAAAAGATTTACTAAAAATATTATATATAGATTTGATTGAAATCATTAAAAAATTAGAAATTTTAAAATGTTATGTTAATTTTTAGGGGTCGTGCTATAAAGTATATAAGATAGGAACTAATATTTTAACTAATGTATGCCACCAAGCAATTATTGAATCCTACTAAATTGTCCTTTTTTGTAATTTTATTACATATTTGTCAGATTTCACCATATTAATTATGAATATATGTGAAAATGAAATAATGATCCTTTTACTGACAGTATTATAAAATCCAGATTATCAAAAATGTTATCTTCATTTCTAAACACTGACAAATTCTAAATATTTATTTATGCTGCTGTTTATGATGGAATCTGGAAGTCTTTAGAAGTCTGGAATTTTGGGAAGTCTTTTTCCAGACTGGAAAAGTCTGAAAAAATAGAGCCAGGTCAGGAGAAGTCATAAAAAATGATTTTTTGACAAATTATGTAGATTTTTGAAATTTTATAATTATATTAATAATTTTATTTATGATATATATAATTTGTACTGAGAGTTTAGAAAATCCCCTGTTACATTCATAAAATATATACATAAATATAAACATATAATTACAGTCAAATGACCCTCAGAATTTATTAAAAAGTCTTTAAATGGCTCTGGAAAAGTATATAATTAAAATTTAAAATGTGTGTATGAACCCTGATCCTATTTCAGTCAATACAGTATACATGGCTATTTATAAAGCCTTTAGAAATAATCTAATATTAATTTATTTGATTTCATTGTACTTCAATGAAATGGGATTTATTTGTGAATTTATTTATTTTATAAAATTCTGTTAATATAAAATCAAATAATTGATGTTATTCTAGTCAATATATAATATCATAAGAATAAATTTTGCAATTATATTAAATGATTTTCAAAGCTATATTTCTCTATTCAGGTGAGTACTATTGATAAAGCAAGTTTTATGTAATAAAACATAAATGTATCTGATCCAATATTCTAAGGAACATAATATATATTTTTTGAAAAATGAAATAATATTATGAATAGACTGAGGGAAAAATAATATATATATATATATCTAAAGCAAATAGTGTACACATTTTGAGGCTATGCTATACATTTTATTTATAAAAATATTTATATTAGAGTTTGTGGTTGTAAGAATTATTGATTTTGCTGCAAAAGAATCTATATTTGAAGGTTGTGCAATTTTGTCAGTAATATATAAGAATTTTGTATCATATACAAATTTACAATGTTTAACAAAAATGAATATGATCTATTTTACTCTATTGTATTTTACCTTTTATGATGTGTGTCTGACACACTTCACAATATTATAATAATCCTTTTCTAAATTTATGTAGAATTATATAAGAAAATTATCGAAGATTTCCCACATGTTATATTATATAAAATAGTAAGAATTACAATAATCTTTTCTGAATGACAGTAAAGGTTAAAATATTTATTTTACATTATATGTGATTTTACACTATAATAATAATATAGTTATTTACTTCAAACAGAAAATATTTCAATTAAGTAATAAAGTTTTTTAGGATGTATAATTAATTAGATACTTATTATTGATGTAAAATACATGCTTTTAAAGTTGTAAGAATATAATTTATCGATTTTTGTATTTAGAACAGTGGCTTTCAATCTACTTTACTCTTACATACACTATTTATTTTACTTGGAAGGTAATTGTCGCATTTTTATGTGTCTTCTCTTGTGTAATATCGTATAAATATATGAGTATTCCTTTAATTTGCAGGAGAGTCAACTTACACTGACGTAAGTTACTTGCTACTGCTGATGTCTATTTTTAGTCCTTCTTTTTAGTTCTATATTGTTGTCATAAAATGATTTCCCTTTATTTAACCTTAAAGCATTTCAAACATTGACACTTTTATTCACATTAACAAATGGAATAAAGCTAACACAAATATAATCCAAATTATTTAATTGTTACATAGTATCACACAATCTGCTTAAAAAACACTTATTTTGTGAAAAAATTCATTATAACTATTAAATCTATTTGATTAAAAGTTAATGCATAATAATCGGATATCAAGCAAAGTCAAAATAGATTATTATTGAATGTCAAATTAAATGTTAGTTAAAAGATTAACTTGATCTATTTTAATTATTGCTCAATAGCATTTCTTAACATAGAGTAATGACAAATTTTAGCAGTACAAATTGAACTTGATTATTTTAATCGTTGTCACCCTTTTACTGACAGTATTATAAAATCTAGATAGAACTGGTTAGGTTAGTGCAATCTATTGTCTAATTTATTTATGTATGAACACCTTTGAAAGATAATTTGAATATTGTATCAATCTATGATAAGTTTCCATTGAGCACATCTTTTGATCTTGATTGTAGTTCAAATCAACGGCCTTCATTTAAATCACTAAGTAATACATTATAATTAATGATAATTTTTGTGATATTAACACCTGAAGATCTTGTTACATATAAAATAGTAATTATGTAGATTAAGTAAGTTAGTTTCAACCAATTTTGATGGTAGTCACAGTTTTTCATGGGCTGATACAGATCAGAGGACTGTCTTATCGTTGACAGGTGGTTGGCGCCACAATCATATTGATTGATTATATTTACTTTAAAATATATGTATTTTGGTTATTAATTTGTAAATTCAAACTTGTTTTTTAGTTCAATGAACGGCCATAAAGTTCCTCTTGTCAATGAGAATATATCCCATTCGAATAAAAATGGAAAGAAAATTAGAGTAAGTTAACTTTTGAAAAGTTATTATTTTACTTACATACTTCTAAAAATATTATTTACTTGAAATTGGTAGTGTTAAACTTTTTGATACGTTGAGAATGTAATTACAGAGTGAGCAAAGTTAAATTCAAAGTATATCATAATGTTTATCCTTAACAATTCATGTATGTCACTTTTTCTGCATTATTTTCTATGCTTTTGTATTCATAATCGTTTTTTCCTTTGCAGTGATGCGAATCCTGTTAAATATTTAAAAGTGTTGTCCAAATCATATTTGAATTGAATAATACGAATCAATACATGAATTAAATTTAAATTCATTATTTATGCCAATGGGCCATATGAATGGTATAAGAAAAAGCAACAACAATTGCTAAAAAGAGTATGAATAATCATTTGCTTTTTCTAATAAGCAATAGCTGAAAACAACAAATATTGCCAACCAATAAAAATGGTTTAAATTCTTGTCACTGAGTTTAAGACTAAATGAATTTGAATGAAGGCTGAATAAGTACATATCAAATATTTAAAGCATATAACACTCAGTGTTGAATAAGTTTTGTTCTGTAACTCAATTTACTTTTTCTCATATTCAAAACAATTTATAATCCATGGCTAATTTCTCAGTGGAGGTTATGGAAGAGGTGACTAAATCAGAATCTGTTAATACTTTTTTAATAATGTTTTTAAAGATTATCCAATATTACTAGAAAAAAAAACAGTTTATACTGGCTATAAAAATGAAAAAAATAAAAGGCTGTCGAGATTCTCCAGGGAGCTGGGCTAGTATATGTATTGAAAGTATGTCCTTAGGTAACTCATCTTGTATAGTCTTTGTCTGAGGTCGTATAAATAATATTCACAGGAAAAAGCACCCCAAACAAAATATTCACACCAAAGCACCCAAAATAACCACACCTCTAAAGAATTTGTGACTAGACGATTAAAAATAATCGGATAGAACCATAGACAATCTACCAATTATTCTTGCTTTTTCAGGTTTTAAATAAAACTTTCAAACAAATTAAGAAAGTATAATATAAATAATATGTATTTTATGTATTTTATCCACATCATAACAAAAAGTGGACGTTGTTGATCTTGAACATAGATAGGTAAAAGAGTAATCTCCATGCGTTTTTCCGGAGAAAGTGAAATTCACTGGATAAAAACTTTACATTTTCCTTATCAAATCGAAATTACTGTTTATACACTGAATTTGAATTACATTCCTTAATTAGGATCATTTCTCACTATAGTGAGGTCGCTTATGGCCAAAAATAATAACAATCATTACATGTTGGACAAAAGCACAAAATTTTTTTATAGACATTTTTGATTATAGAGAACAAAAAATTCGCATTCTCAAAAAAATTCTTTTGGATCAAGACAAAATGGCTGTCTGTTTGGCGCTTTATATGAAAAAAATCGTATATTTACCATTTAAAAGTATAATGCTCAACTTATTAGAGCATAAAATCAAGCAGAAAGACTATTACAAAATATATTTTACTTTTATTTTATTTAAAATATATTGTTATAGTATAAGATGAGTGTAACATATGTTTAAAATCAATAAATAGTGGAACAACATTGGAACTGTTATTTTGTACAATTCATATAATTTTATGTAAAATATATTTAT
>JAUZNC010057431.1:0-12792 GCA_034780395.1 Vannuccia rotundouncinata | reverse complement strand
ACCTGTACAATTTCCTATATTGAATAGGGTCATCACAAGTCTGGAATTAAATATAAAATTAATTGCATCAAGCTATTGTTTAAAAAAATTATTAAGGTAAATTAAAATTTATATGGGTAATTAATATATCTTTATTTATTACTGTAATTTATAATTCAATGTTTATAATAAAATAAAGATTTAATTAGAATTATTATAGAATAAATTATACATATACTTCTTTCTTTATAAAATATTCCATTTCGTACATTCAAAATGGGCATAAACTCAACCATTTTAGCAATACATGTAGGTGCTTAAGAAATCGTAAGCGAAAACTAAAAGTTATAAGTTTAAACTTATTCTTTATAAATAAACTCTGCTATTTTAACAATTGTCTTCGTTAGTTAAATCTTATTTTTGTAGATAAAGCTAAAACTCATTAAGCGAAAGCATAAAAATAAGATTTTAAGTTAAAGCTTAAACTCATTTTTATAAACATAAAAGTAAGTTTAAACTTACAAAAACGTTAGCTTTAGCTTAAACTTATTATTATAAATAATGTTAACCAATAGTTGACAATAGTTCCCTCTTTTTAATAATTTATGTTTGTTATATTTATCTGGATTCAAAAGTCTATGTATATGTAAATTTTATAAGTACATTTTTTAAAAGTTAATTAATATTATTGTCTTATAAAAATCATTTTTGAACACTATGGTTTATGGTTTTTTGTTTACCCGATTGAGTTGATAAATAAATGTAATTTATCGTTTTGAACATATCTCAGATTCATATCTATTTCGATATGAATAATCATTAATATTAGATAATTATTATTGTTTTTTTAAAAAAATGCTCAAGTGTGCTAATGGGGAGGAATCCGTCGAATTTCACTTAAAAATATATAATTTCAACAATAGAATAGTTAATAAAGACTGCTTCTACAAAACTAAAAAATCATGTCATATTTTTTTGAAATTAAAAAACAATTTAAGGCCGGATTTACCTAAAAATAACAATAAAAAAGACGAAAGTATTGATAATTTTAAAATGTGTTAAAACAAAATTTAGTAAAAAAAATAAAATGTTTGTTTAGCCTATTCATTTCATTTCATATTGTGTACTTTTATATAAATAGTCCGCAATTTAAAGTTTTTAAGTAGGTTCCTCTTTTTTTTTAACTTTTTTTAAATTATAAAAAACTGTTTAGGCGCGTAGCTAGCTTTTTTATGGTCGGGTACTTTTAAAAAGGGCATTTTTACAATTTATACAATTAAAAAGCAGAGCGAGATAAGACAATCAGCTTTTATTCTACATCGTTAAAAAACAAATGATATAAATACATAAAAGTGATTGTTCTTGATATTATCTAGGTATATGTAGTTACGTTCATCTAACCAAAAAATGGGTTCTGTGCTCTGCATGTTTGAATGAAAAGATTAAAAAATTTTATTAATATCTATTTTGTCCAAGCATTGATTCACAATACACACTGATTATCATTAGATGTTTCAGCCTTGCCTGACCCATACTTGACCTCAAATAATTTACATTCATAGCTGGAAGATTCAAAATCAATTTGAAAAAGGTAATAAATTCATTGATGATAGCTTTCTCAATTGGTGATAGTGATCATATTATTTTGAATATCTGTGAAATTGTCATGACCAGATCCATGGTTTTCATTATATCAGCAAACACTGAAATTTGACATTGCAAATTAGAAATTTTGATATCAGGTTAACATTATACAACAGCATATTGTAATTGTAGAAGCCAGTAAACTGATTTCTTGGCTGTGTTATCCTCCTGAAAGAAATATATTTCAGTCACTTTGTTAATTTCATATTTACAATCATCATTTCATGCTGCTTTCAAAAGTAAATTTTTGAAATTTTTTTAGGCCTGGTTGCCTGGTAAAATGGTATCTAATAAATCAAATTGTCAGAAACTAATACAAAAATTTGATGGTAATAGGCCTCTGGCGTTTTGGGATGGTTCCCCGTTCCTTCACCAATTTTGTATTGCTTTGGAGCCCACTTCTGTCTCTTTAATGTAGGACCCCTAATTTGTTGATCACATGCCTTTTCAACAGCTTCCAAATAAACAGCATCAAATGGACCATGCATTTCTTGAAGATATTTTAGAGTATGTTGCATTGCCATTTGACACTCTGAGACAGTTTGGTTTCCCTGAAGAACAGTACTGAGGAAGTCACATGGCCAAAGGAAATACTCTGAAAGATAGACTGAAAATAGAAATTCAACTATTTCCATTTTATGTTTTACATCATTTATCTTGGATCTCATTTCCCTATCCAAAGAGGACTCCAAAGATGTTTCCCATACAGTTATGAGTGGACCATAGTGATAGAGAATGCTTTGCATAGCATTGACACAAATGGTTAACAAGTAGAACACAGGACATGGGCTCCCAGGCCAGATGAATAGAAAGTCTACGAATGATGATGATAAGTTATGTGTCAATGCTGATTCTACAGACAGCCAGCAATAACTGTGTGGAAAATGAAAAATAAATATATATGCAAGATAATTAAAAAAATAATTAGACATGGGAAAGTACAGGATTGCCAATAAAAGATAATAACATTGTTGCATTCATTTAACTAAACTTATTGAAAAATTGGTTATAATAATTTTATATTTTAAATAAATAATTCAGATTATAATTTTCATCCATATAAATATTTATTATATAAAATTTTATGCTAAAATATGTTAAAAAAGCTATAAAACTAAAATATAAAACTATGATATATATCTAATATATATTTTATTAAATTGCTTATTTATTGTCCATTGAAAAATAAAAATAAATAATTATTACATTTTCCATAAAATTGTACAAATTTTAAATATGAATAAAAATTATAATCCTTATTTATGTGATAAAATACCTAACTATTTTAATATATAGGGTAATCCATAACATTAATTAAATTATTTTAAGTTATTTAAGTAAGTTAATTAAGTTTTTTAATTAACTCAAAACAATAAATACAATTCAAAATTTTATTTATATTCTAATATAAAAAACACAATAATATTAAATTTTTTTATATAGCAAGAAAATTATGAAATATTTCATAGATAATATCCTTGACATTTAATAATAAGTTGAGCATCTTGTGTCAACTTATGGAGAGACTTCACCATCATTTGTCTCATACATGTTGGCAACTGAATCTACAAAAATTTTTAAAGATCATGTTTTAAAATGAAGTCAGGGCAGTTTCATATTGATTTCAGATGATGGAAAATATATCTATTGAAATTATTTGTATCCTGGGAATAAGGTTTTTGTCTCAAGCTTGATGTTCTTCTCTTGTAAGAATACAAGAGAAAAATCTTGCTCTGGAGAATGATTGAAACTTAAACAAGTACCATCTAAACATTCTTTTGTAATTTGCAAAACTTGTTGAAGCCTGACTGAGTCATTTTTCCATATTTTTCCTAATTATTCATGAATCTGCTTTGACAAGAATTCTTTTTAATCAAAAGTAAATTTTGTCAACTGAAAATTGAATGTTGATAAAGATGCATATAGTAAATAAAAATACACAAAATAAATTTTTTATTAACTAAATATTAACCATAAAAATTATAGGATATTTTTAGGATTTTTTTCTTCTTTTACTATTATTTATATTTTAAAAATCATAAAAATAGTATACAAAATGAACACACCAACATGGCAATCAACTTTTTGTACTGGGTCAATTACAAATTTCCTAACTGAACCATTTAACTATCAATGATTATTATATGAGAACATATTTCGAGGCTACTCCACCTAATCAGAATCCAGACAATCGGAACTACTGTATAGCTACAATATTAAACAATGTCTAATCGGAACACAGGCTAATATGAATTGTGAACAGGTTTTGTAGAACTGTCCCTATACCTACAAATAATGTATTCTACATTTGCTAATTGGAAAAGCTCATCTATACATAAATATATTTATACCTTCATTTGGGGATTATAAATAAAGTTGAGGACATTTTCTGTACTCTAAACCTACCTAAACCATGACATAAATAGGGTGAGCTGAGAGTAATAAGCAGGATAGTATATTGCATGATAGTGTTTGCATCACCTATTTGCAGTATAAATTTATCTTTTATACTGAACCTGAGTTATATAAAGCAACTATATTGTATTGTTCCCAAGATCTAACATACATAATCTTACAACTTATAGGAACCATTAAAAATCGTTTTTGTCTAATCAGAACTCTGGTTAATCAGAACAAATTTTTTTTCATTTAACTATTAACTTATATATATATATATAAGTGATCTACACTTCTTAAATAATTATGCTATTATTTTTGTTATTCTGTAGTTAGGGATATCTACAATTAATTATTCCACTATCAAAAGTAAAAATAATCATGATCAAAACTTATATTGGTAACCATAAATTAAATCAAAATTATGCCATGCCACTAATAAAGTTTATCAAGTATAGAATACCAAGCACTATACTTAAATATTAATGTAAACTTTATTATTTGATTAAATTATTTATTGTTGGATAACTGATTTCTTTTAATGAAATTATTATTTCAATTTTTGCTCATGCTGCCTATATTATGGATCAAATTTTTAAATATTTTTATAATTTGTATTTCGATATTTGCAATTTAATAATATAAATGTTTGGAGGAAAAGAAAAAGTCAATACATTGCATATTGTTTTAAAATTCTTTCTATTTATTATATTTACAGATAAAATATCACATTTTTAATGGCGCATTCTGTAAGTATTGCAATTATATATTGATGTTATTATTAATTTTATTTATTAAGATCCTACTACTAAAAAATCTTAATCAATATATTGGGGCTACTTCTTCAAACATTGATAATAATGTTATATCAACATAATCAACAAATATTGACTTAATTGTTATATACATTAAGATCTTCAACCCTAGAAAGACTAAGGGTTGAACCACACAAATTTGGTACACAAATTGATATTATGGTTAAGTATTATAATCCTGAATATAATTGAATTCAGATAACATTTACTCTGTGATCCGGATCTGATACACTTTGATTTGGATCAAAACTAAAAATCGTGATTTTGGTGAACTGGAGTAAAATTTGGGTCCAAAATTGCATATTCTTTCTTAAATAGTAATTATACATTTAATTCCAAATTTTAAAAACATCAGATATTTATTACTATGTGATCTGGATGACTCTATTTTATGATCCAGATTACGGCTTCAAATATCTACAAGTAACTTTTTTATATTTTTGATGATCAGATATCACAAAGGATGATATAACACAACTAGATATGAATCTGGTTTTTCTTAAAAAATGGAAATTGCTTATTTAATTAGAAAGGTATAATAAAAAATCTTTATGAAACCTTTATATAATCTTTATCTTTAGGTTACTGATATTTTAAACAAGTAGTATAATTAAAAATTGTATAACAATCAATATATTTCAAGACCAAGAAGTTATTGCAAAAGAAAATTTGAAATTTAGTTCCTTCTATCAAGAGTCAGGGGTTTTGTCTTACCCCCTCCCCCCCTCTTAGTCTTTCTAGGGGTATAAAAACGCCTGGTCGTTCATAAGCTAATAGATTGCGTAATCATTATTATCTTATTTGAACTACACATTATAGATATTTATCGAACGCATGTAAACCATCGTGTAAGTTATGCAAACATTATTTAGGTATATAGTTTTATTTTGTTATGTATATTTTTATTTAAAAACAATTTTGTTTCAATTTTATGTAAGTATATTAATTTAAAATACCTAATACATAAATTTATATTTCTAAACTAATACAAATACACGGAGTTAAAAATAGGATTAAATGTATTATTTTAAATAAAAATTTATTTCTAACAAGCCATAAAACAAATATTTTGTAAGCTCATTGTGTTAATGTTCGTAAAAAAACAGAGTTAACAGTTATCGTAAAACATTAAACAATATATTTTTATATTTAATTTAGGATTATATGTATTTTATATGATTGTTAATATATTTTGAAATTGATATTCGTTATTATTAAAAATATATTATATATATATATATATATACACACTGATAATTATGTATAGAAACTCAAAATAGATTTAGTCGACATTCTTAAACACAAGTAAGTTGTTTTATATGTATCAAGCTAATGAGTCTTAAGAATAGGGGATGATTTGCAAGCCCTATTTCCGAGACGTTGAGTTCAAAGGACAAAACGCATTCAGAAATCTTTTCTAAATCATCTGGACATTAGGGTTACAATTTGGCTTGGTTCAAAGTCCATGTATGCAGTTTTGAAAATAAAAAGTAAAACTTTAATCATTACATTTAATGACTAAAATTACTTGCATTCAGCAATTACTAATCAGCATTATCGTTAATGACGTTTAAATATTCATCATAATCAACAATATTTTATTTTGTAATACATATAATAAAAAGCATCGTGGGCTCAAAAAACGTCAAAATCTTTTCCCAATGAGGCAAACCCTTCAACTATAACCTTTCTTGTTTCAAAAAACACCCGGCAACGTTTTATATGGCTGTTGTTGAGATGTTGCAAGGAGGAAAATATTTTATTAAGTGTTTCCGAAAGGAAATTTTTTTATTTGTTTTTCGTCTTTTAGGTATAAAATATGGCAGACAATAACTAATTTTATGAAGAGTCGATTATTTTAATCCTAGAACGACCAGGCGTTTTTATACCCATAGAAAGACTAAGGGGGTGGGAAGTCAAATTGACTCATATCAGCTAACTCTTGATAGAAGCAACCAAAATTTCTATTTTTGCAATAACTTTTTGGTCATGAAATCTATCGATTGGTATACATTTTTAATTTATACTACTTGTTTAAAGTATCAATAAGTAAGGAAAACCAGATCCAAATTCTATAGTTGGATATAGTCAAGTGTTATCATCCTACGTGATATCTGATCATCAAAAATATAAAAAAGTTACTTGTTGATATTTCAAGCCGTAATCTGGATCATTAAATAGAGTGATCCAGATCACATAGTAATAAATATCTAGTGTTTTTAAAATTTGGAATTCAATGTATAATTACTATTTAAGAAAGTGTATGCAATTTTGGACCCAAATTTTAATTCAGTGCACCAAAATCACGATTTTTAGTTTTGATCCAGATCAAAGTTCAGGATCATAGAGTAAATATGATCTGAATTCAAATAAATTCAGGATTATAATACTTAACCAAAATACCTACCAAATTTAAAATCAATACAATATCTTTGAGAGTTTAGTGTAGTTAAACGCGATGTGTGCGGTATACTTGGTTACTTTTATTTCGGCTATACAGTATCGGATTTTAATAATTTTTAGTGTGATTAGTACTATATCACATATGAAGAATCCGATTTTTCAATTAAAAACTTGATTAATCATTGCAATCGATACCTAATTGGCACTTATTAATTTTTACCAATACTTTGATTTTCATCAAGATAGTAAAGGATTTAAAAAATTTTAATGGCTATTAATACTAAATAACATATGGAGAATTCGATTGTACTATTATCTACTTCAATTAAACAAAAAAATTAAATATGATCTTTTACAATATCACAAATTAGTTCTCACTTCACCCACGCATACGAGTACACATCTCAGCTACGTTGAATTTTTCAAAGATTACAACCTTTTGTAAATAAACGGCGGTTTTGACCATACTTCCACGCATTGCAACCTTTGCACACCTTAGCTTTACATGTTGAATTTCTTCGCACCTTTACAAGTTAAATAATCTTCTAATAGGAGTCCAGTTAATTCAAGTTAAAATTAATCTCAGAGATTAAGTCGGGTGGATTATCGCATACGTATCAAGTTTCTTCAGGAATGAAAATATTGGCGGGGCGAAGTTCTCATTCCATCAGTAGAAAAAATCAAAAGTATGTTATCCCAGATTAAATCAGAAAAAACAGCTGGGCCAGATGCAGTCCCCAACTGGATGTTATAGGATGGAGCAGAAATATCGGCGGGACCATATGCATCTATCGTTGAAACTCAAATGAAAAAACAATCGTGGCCGTTGATGTGGTTGTGCGGAGAAATTATTCCCGTGGCGAAGATTAGACTTCCAACTAATATTGAGAGTGATTTAAAACCTATTCCGTTAACCTGTTCCATCTCCAAGTACGTCTGCAAGAAAATTATGATTGAATTGATAAAAGAATACTTTATAAAATGGTTGGATTCTCGTCAGTATGGTGAAGTTCCAGGACGCTCGACCTCGCATGCACTAGTATCACTTTTACATAGATTATACGAGGCCAGTGATGAAGGAAAAGTACCGAGGGGTCTGCTGATTGACTACAGCAAAGGATTTGATAGAATTCATATCTTAACTTTAGTTGGAAAAATGATGAGTCTTAATTTCCCTACGTTCTTAACTAGGTGGATTGCAAATTTTCTAGTAAAAAGATACACGAGAGTGAAATATAAGATGAGTACATCTCAATGGACCGAAATTCATGCTGGGGTACCTGAGGGGACCTTAACTGGGCCGCTGGCTTTTATTATTTTAATTAATGATTGGGACGTTAATGTTAATTTTATGGATGACTCTACTGCCATAGAAATTTATACAAAAGAAGAAGATTCTAGAATGCAGGATAAAGCTACTAAAATCATGTAATGGGATGAGCTGAACAATATGAGAATCAACAGTAAGAAAACGCAAGAATTGAGGATCTATTTCAAAAAGAATGGTAAAAAAAGGCCGGATGTTATGATAGGAAATGATGCGATTTCACCTGCAAAAACAGTAAAAGTGCTAGGCATAAAAATTGCCAATTCGCTTAAGTGTCAAGACAATGTGGATTATATCACTAAGAAAGCAAATAAAAGAGTTTACTTCCTGATTATGCTGAAGAAAGCCTCGGTGTACGTGAAAGAGATTATCACTGTGTATATTGTCATGGTCCGTGCTATTCTAGAGTATGCTTCCCCTGTTTGGCATACTTATCTTACAGAAAACCTAACACAACCTAACATGCCCTGATAGGTCCTACGAAAGCGGGTTGACTCAGATGGGAGCGTGTTTGTAAAATTTTTTTCTGAATCTTAAAGACAAAAATTCTTTTGCCAAGTTTCAGAGGCATCAGTGTAATTTCTCTTTGCTTTTTTTTTTCTTTTTTTATTAAGTTCAGACCTGTCTGGTTTGGTAAAAGTCTCATTCCTTATGGTATCAACCACCTGTGGTAGTGTCTCGGTGTTTTAAATTTTGTACTCTTGTGTTGTAAACTTGTTTTATCATGTTTTAAATTTCTAATTTTTTGTTTTTTGTTGTTGTAAACTTGTATCACCAAATCTTTGAAATCGTTTCAAGTTCAATAAAACCCCTTTATTATGATTATTATTGTTATTTTCCACGAATTTTACTATATTGCAATGAAGAATTCGATTTTACAATAAAAAAACTTGGTTTGAGCATGAAGTTTCATGTTTTATCTGTGTTAGTCATCTAAGTATTCTGTTAAAATCCTCCTACGCTTAAAGTCATTCCATTCATTAGAGATCTCCGGTAACAGTGATAATTAATTAGGCATAGAAAAGCATAACATTTCATGAATAATTTTCTTTACATGTTAAATTTCTCCGCACCTTTACTAATTAAATTCGGACGAATGAGAAGAGTGTATCATGTTAAAAAAGGAGATGTATGAGTTGTTGATTTCATTCTCACTTATTGTGGACTCTCTGACGGTTGTCTCTTTCAATCGGTCTACTCTTCATTCTCACCATCATGGCTTCTTCATCAGATTTTATTATTGAGGCGGCGTTTCAGGGTGAGTCCTCATCGTTGTGTCCAGTCTATGAAGAAATCACTCCATTTTATTGACGTTAAATCCTCTACGGGCTCAACTCTGCTGTTCACCAGCCCCATCTTCACAAATACAAAGGGTCCTGTCAACTATAAAGTCTTCGGCTATACCCAGACTCTCGTTGAGCTGTCCGGGTTACCAAAACCTCTTAGAGATATTTTCCTAGCAACTCCTGGATTGCGACCAAATTTTCGCGAGAATGCAGACATATATTGGGCAAAGCTGAGACGCAATGCTACTGGATTAGATTGGACCGGCAATTCCATGCAGATCGAGGATATGGGTGCGGGCAAGTATCAGTTTTTGCTCCGACTCAATAGGATCTACATCTGACAGCACAGAAATACTGGTGAAGTTGACAGTCTAAACTTTACGATAGTCCAAGTCCGTCATCAGGCAATAAAGGGTGCTAAAACGTACTCCACTTTTCTACTGGGCGACAAAGAGTTGAAAACGAATGCTCAACCTTGGGCCTATGACCTATCCATTAATAGTTAAACGCTCTATTGCGCTACCTGACTAATACAATATTACAGTCGAATTATTAACCATATAATATAGTTTAGAAAGATTCATGGAATCTTCTCAAAATCATGGAAATCTTCTCAAAATCAGGGCAACCTTCTCAAAATCATGGAAATCTTCTCAAAATCATGGAAATCTTCTCAAAATCATGGAAATCTTCTCAAAATCTGGGCAATTTTCTCAAAATCATGGAAATCTTCTCAAAATCATGGAAATCTTCTCAAAATCTGGGCAATTTTCTCAAAATAATGGAAATCTTCTCAAAATCATCGAAATCTTCTCAAAATCTGGGCAATTTTCTCAAAATCATGGAAATCTTCTCAAAATCATGGAAATCTTCTCAAAATCTGGGAAATTTTCTCAAAATCATGGAAATCTTCTCAAAATCATGGAAATCTTCTCAAAATCATGCAAATCTTCTCAAAATCATAGAAATCTTCTCAAAATCTGGGCAATCTTCTCAAAATCATGGAAATCTTCTCAAAATCTGGGCAATCTTCTTAAAATCATGGAAATCTTCTCAAAATCATAAAATCCTTAAAACCATAATCTTAAATAAAAAGTCATAAATATCTATAATTATTATTTTATAAACATTGATAATATTTTATGAAAATTTATCACATTTTATCATAATTAAAAATCATTATAAAACTGTTAAAATCTTTAAAAATCCCTAAAACCATAAAATTCCACTAAATATAACTAAATATAAACAAAAGTTTCCAGATTTAACCATAATGATTTTGAGAAAATTACTCTGAATTTAAGAATACCGTCCATACTTTAAAAGTAAGAAATCAAACAACTGTTTATAAAATATGTTGACTTTATTATTCAAATATTACAATACATGTATTGTACAAGTATTTAATGTGGAAAATTTGTAATAACAGTACGCAGACAAGCGATAAATAAGAGTCAGTATGGTAGATATAAAAACATTAGTTTATATATTGGATTATCTCAGTGGCTATAGCAGTTCCAGTAAATATGAAAAGATTCGTTTTCATCGTTCTCAGTAAATGATCCGTTTGAAAAATGAATGTTTATATCATCCTGAAATAATAATAAAACAAACAAAAATATATAAATGAAATAAATTTGTTGGATCGGATAAGCATTATTTCATATGAAAATTGCATTATAATAATTTATTTAATAAGAATATTATAAATTTAACTCACCCATCTTTCACATTTATCAATCCATCTTACACAATTATCAATCCATCTTTCAAATTTATCAGTGAATAGATAAAGTACGTCATTCTTATGAGATTCATGATTGCATGTGAGATAATTTCTATTGCATTCTTTAAGAATGTATTTAAGGAAGGTAAGCACTGAGATTATTCAACTCCAATTGATTTTAAAATTTTCAATTATATTGGTAACGATCATTTTAAATTTTAGAAAAAAAGTAGTACAATCATCTTCTTTAAGTGCATAGATTCCAATGAAAAAGAGAAAACAACACCATATTTCATCTCCATTTATATTATAAGTCTATTAATAGTTAGATAAAGAACGCCAATTCTAGACAATTCTTTCGATTTATGGGAACAGATTCCTGAAATAATTTCCGAGCTTATTTTCACAGTATTCGACAAACTAATGGAATGTATTGGAATGCGTTGTCCATTAACTTCTTCCTTACGGTCTTCAGGGACAGAAAAGTTACTTCTCCAAACGGTTATATAAATTCAAATTTGTTAGTTAGTGTCCTTATCGTGTCCTCATTGGTTAATTATTTCGCGTCATATATAATAGCAGCTAATATGGTGTGACACATTCAATTAGCCTCCTACGTAGATTTATATATATCATATGAACTCCACTTGACTTAGTCTTGTGCGTGTATTTTAGTTATATGAGATTCTATATTTCATGTTTCATATTACGATTTTGTCTACAATAAATGTTAGCGAAAGATATCTTATATGATATAACAATACAAATATTTATTATATAAATCTAAATTGAAATACAATATGCTATAAATTATTATATGAGAGATGCACTCAAATTTAACGATTCTCATATATAACATTTCGTTATTGATATTTGAATATATTTCGCAATTAACTGCTCACTCTAAATAGCATCTTAACTGAAATTTACCTATCTTTATTTCATTATGGACATTTGGGTATATTGCGCAACTACAATTGTAAATAACAGCTGCATTTCTAGCTGTGATGTTGACATATAGTGCGAGCAGAAAAAAAGAAAATATAAAATATATATAGAGCTTTATTGAACATAATTGACATTGTGCATTTTTATATCCAGACTACGCCATATAATTTTATATCCAGACTGACGCCAGATAATTTTATATCCAGACTGACGCCAGATAATTTTATATCCAGACTGACGCCAGATAATTTTATATCCAGACTGACG
>JAUZNC010057430.1:0-12792 GCA_034780395.1 Vannuccia rotundouncinata | reverse complement strand
TATATTGCCTCATATTATTATCTATATTCCTGTAAAATTTTGTGAAAAAAGATACATCCACTTTCATAATTTCAAATTTTCATAAATATTTTTCTATATTAGATAGAAACATTCGGTTTTTTACAAAAGAAAGGTCATTTTCCATCAAATATTATAAATATAATAACTCATTTTTTTAAGAAAAACCTCTGAGGGTGGTGTTTTATGGAACACGTCCATTATCATTATTTTAAAGCTATAGTATAACAATTTTTAGAAGTTTATATTTACCTAAATAATAATACATCATAACTCTAGGAATTTCCTACAATTTAATGTCTCCGACAAGATATTCTTGCTATTAAACATTGGACTAAATGATTGTTAATTTTTTTAATTATTTTAATTGTAAATAATGATGTATTTAAAATTTGTTGGTACTTTTTATATATTCGCCTTACAATAAATATTAATATATTGACTAAATTAATATTTTTTCATATAGATTAAACTTAAGTTAGACCAACAGTTCCTCCTGATTTTGTGTTTCTAAAAATGTTCGGCCAAATGATAAATTTCATTTTAATATTTTCTCAGGTATATATATATATATATGTGTGTATTATAGGCTGCAGACCCACTAAAAATATGTGTCCGGTACGCCGCTGTCTACAAAATGTAGTAATGTTTTATGGTATGAAAAAATCATTTTTAAAACAAATAAATAAAACTGTTATAATATAGGGGGGAATGCGATAAAAAATAAATTTCCACTGTTAAAAGCCATATTTTAAGACATAAAACTAAATAAGAAATATATTTTAAAAAGTATGTGTCGAACTAGAACCTGTATTTCACTAAAATATTTGTACACTAAATTTACAATTCACACCTGAATTTCAGAGTTGCAGAATTACTATTATACCTGTACAGGTATAATTATAATAAACTTTACCTGAAAACTAATCTTTTTAAAGTGTTCTTTGGATTTCAATGAAAAGTACATTTAATTTGATTTAACAAATGAAATTTTCAATTATATTACTCCCTTTACAAAAATTACTATTAAGTCAATTAGGTCAATTAGGTCAAATTATAGTTTTGACGACATTATAGAAGGTACTTATTTTTAAATTATAAATGTACACATATTTTAATAAAAAAAACTTATCAAAATTAGATCTTATATTTACATTATTATTATTAGAAACAAAGTATATGAAGTACAAAATTGTTTTATTTATGAATACATTGGAGCATTATAAATCTACATTATTGACATAGAAAATGTTTCGCAGGTGTCAGCACAATACCTATAGTTTACATTATAGTTTATAATAAATATAAAAATGCATAATAAAGATTCATATGGATTAGATATAAATTTATTGCGACTAAACACACTAATTTCATTAACATTAAGTTAATTATATGCCTACTCTTGTCCGAAAAGTACGTCCGTATGTTGCACATTTTTATGGATTCAGATTATCTGTGCAAATTTTTAGTCGATAAAAACGGTTATTTATGGAAATGTGAGGGCACACCAATTGAATTAAAAAGGAAGACGTAGATTTATTTCAAACTATTGCTGGAAGTGATGTTTGACGCACCACAATAAATAGCTAACGAAGTTAACGAAGCTATTCATGAAAACACAATTACACACTTGCAAAAATATTTTAAAACGATTCAGAGGAGGCAATTTTTATTTTTCAGTTTAAATTATATTATAAGTTTAAAAAATTATTCACAAAACGTTCCCTTTAAATACTATTCATTTACATAGTTATACGCACAGAGTAATGAGTGACTAAGTAACCCATTCTTACTCTGTCTATGGCATAAACATTATATATATATATATCTATACTTTAAACTAGATCTGCAATCTAAAATTAATGTATTAAAAATTCCTAGCCATCGTGTTAGGCAAAAAACTTCAATTTGATTAGTGGATTTGAACTTATAAGCATATTACTTCAATTTAATTGATCAATTTAAAGTGTATTACCGTTTTTTGCCTAACACACCGGCTAAGCATTTAATTTTAGATTGCAGATCTAGTTGTAGTTATATAGTGAAATGTCTATGGTCTATGGTTATAGTAAATAGTTTCTGTTCCATTCATTTTGCGATTCCATTTCAAACTGTTAGTAATAGTACCTGCAACACAATTAATTGATATACATATGCACACATTCGCATTAATTACATTTTTTATCAAGGTTAACAATTTCAATTAACCGAATCAATAAAATTCAGAAATGTGCAACATACGCACTCAGGATACTTAGACAACGCTATATATACACATCACTGGATATATTGTATCACATTCAAACCGCAAATAAGGTGAGTTGAAGAAGGGGAACAACTTGAAGTGTGGTTAGATCGGCCAACACAGCCTGAAATGGATTAAACTTGATTTAATTTATATTTTATAAAGTTACAAAGTTTATGTATGGCATTTTAATTAAAAATTCTATATTTTTATAAGTAATCCAATATTTATAACAGTTAAACAGAAATAATACACTAGAATTTACTTGATTTAGAAATAATTTCTTACTTGGAAAAAGGGGTAAAAATTGCACGTGTTGTTTTTTTGGAAGCTTTTTTTACAAATTTCGTATCAATTAAACTTTTGTTGTGACATTATCTCTGTAAATACTTTAAAACACTAACTAGAAATATGTTTGTGTATTCCATATTTTGAAAAGTCATATTAGACAAATAAATAGTAATAGATAGGTACAACGAGCCTAAACTATTCGAGAAATTAAATCGAAACATAACTATAGGTATCAAAAATAAGAAAGAATCAGTAAGCAGGAAAAATTGATTGCCAAAACCAAAGTGATGAATACAAACAAAACAAATCAAAAATTAAGATAAGGAATTATAGATTGAAACCATTAAAACAAAAACAAAAGCGAATAAATAATAAAAAAACATCAAATTGGAACAAGGACTGCTAAATGGAATAATGCATGCATGCCTTAAAGGAAGCCATGGAAGAGCATGCAAGGAAGGTTGGATTTTACCTCAGCAGCGTTTGTGGACCGAACCTGCGCCAAATTAGATTTACGAAATCCAAAGATTGCCACAGCAAGAACTATTGGGTGCACAAAGTTGAGAGGAAAAATGGACATCGTTGGGTTAGGATTATGAAAGTGAGTCTTTAAAAATATTAAGAATACAGAAATACTGCATTAGTATGCATGATATCCCAATTATTAAGCATTGGTTTTAAACAAAAAAACACCTCTGTGTAACACATTAACCTATTAAGGATAAACGAACCCTCATAATATTCTCAACTCTACCGCAGCATAATTCAAATTATTTTACTACATTTTCTACCACATATTTAAATTTAGTTTTGTTAATATAAAAATTATTTGCTAAAGCCAAACACCGTCGCGCCTTGTTAGTTGTTGGTATGAGGGTTATTATGAGTGTTTATGAGTGAATTTATGGTTGATTAAAGGACTAGAATTTACATCAGCAGCCGTGAAGGTTTTCACGGTAATCAGGTTTGATTTTCGGAATGAAAACAGTGCAACAGCTGCGACTGAAACAAAAATTTGGATATGCGACCGTTGGTACAGATAATTTAATCTTTAATGTGACAGAATTTTATTTGAAAAATTATTTTATTTTTGTTAACTTGAGGACAAATAGTTTTGTGTTTGTTATGTGATGAAACATTTTTAAGTTATTTCCAAAAATGATTGAGAATATAAAATAATTGCTACCAGTTCAATGCATATAAACTAAACGTAATTGAACGTCATATTTTTTTAACCTTTCAAATTTTAATAAAATTATAATCTCAATGACTATCCTTAATTCAAAGGCAAACTATGTTTGTAAACAAAAATATTCATAAAATTGTAAAAATTATAAAATATGTTGACTATTAAATATATAGAATTATTGACTAACAAATACTGAATAATGGAAATGACTAAAATACAAAAGCTGCCACGTAAAATTATAACATACCTAATTATAAAAGAAATTTTATTAATAATTTGTGCGAATTTAGAATCAATGGAATCAATGAAATCTAAAATTAATATTCATAATTATTGACGCGATAGTTTAAAGAATTTTTATAGTTTTCACACTAAAATTATTTGATCAAATTATTTTTCAGATATTTCCTAAACTTATTTTAAACTTAATAAAAAGACTTGAAGTATAAAATATTGATCACGAAGCACGACCCGGGCTGTGATTGGTTACCTGGAAGTATTTCGAGTGACTCATAGGCAATCACTCGATCCCAGAGAAGAAGGACTTGGTTAGGGGCCAAATATCCACTGAAGGCCTTCATCAACCATTTGAAGGCAAGTCGAATACTGAAAGATAGCCATCATAAGACCACTCAACAACTTATAAAAGTATACATGTCTAGTAAAGCAGTTATATTCACTTACGGCTGCACGCCAACAGATTTCAGATGATAGAAGAGTTCCGGTTCGGAGGCTTGGAGAAGATTCTCGAACAAAACACTCAATCCCAAAATACCCTGAAGGGTACAAGACACGGCTTCCAAATTAAAGTGTTGTAATATGTATATTTAAAAATTAAATATTAATAATAAGATTTATGTAGGTATAGCTGTTAAAACTTATTGTTAAAGTTATTACCCAATAGATAAAAAGGTAAGAATTACTATTTTATTAAATAAATAAATAAATAAACAAATATTTCAATAGATTTATGTCAATTGCAAGATTTCCATTTGAAATGCAACTTTTTTGACAATGGAATTTTCTAAAAGAAATAGTGAGTCGTCTATTTAGTGCTGTGTCCTTCGAATGCAGTGTAAGAAGGTATTAGAACTCACTTGCTAAATAATTTAAAGTTAGTTTAATGTCGAGATAAATGAATTAATTTAGACAAAACTGATTCATTAAAAGAAGTATCCAAGCTGGTTTATTATTTAATAAGTAAAAGAGATCACTCACCTGCGGATCAGGGGATATTGTGTGCAGTTTGTAGAAGTACTTCGTGTATAGTTCTCTGAATGTGAGGTAGAGTGTCACGGGATCATCCATCAGATAACAGAGTGGGGCCACTACAAAGAAGAAGAGACACCGTTAAATTAAGGAATGCCAACCTGGGAATTGTAGTTATAGTCAGAGATTAATATGTGAATTATAATTTTATATACGTATTACATAATTATTACGAAACAAAATATAAGAATAAATATATAAGAAAATATATCTCGAAAATTCCTACTTTAGTAGGATAATATTGGTATAGAATAAGAAAAAACATTAGATGGCGTCCTACATAAAAACCCATAATTATTGAGATGTCCTGAATCAATTTATTCTATACGGTCATAAATCGATCAATTATTTTGAAAAGCAACGCATTTTATCCAAGGGAATAAATATTATAATTGTATCAAAAATTAATTTAGGTATATATAGGTATCAAATATTTTACAAAAATAATGAAAGTCGAGTGTTCATCAGAATTTTACAATTAAATTCCGTATATCGATATATAATGTACAGACAAATCGTGCGACCGCGACATATTAAAGGAAATTTAATGAACATTGTAGGTTAGTTTACAAGATACATGCGTGAACTAAACGGTTTTTTAAAAAGTGATTTTATAAAAAATAATTCATTATACGACGGTTTGTCATAAACCCAACGAATTATGTTAATAGTTTAATATTATTCAATGTTACCGACTTAAAACAGAGAAGAACACACTACGAGAAAATAACATTTTGAATCTTTTTAAAAAGTATTCAGTAATTCATTGTTATATTTTTTATACACGTTCCGAAATATAAAAAACTTTCATATCATTGATTTAACAAAAAATAATATTTTTTTAAATTAGAATTAGACTTATTTTGTTGATATAATCCTACCAAACTATAAAAATTATATTCTCCAATTATTTTGTTTTTGATTGGACATAAAGATGAACCTGCACTTACCAAACATGGAGAATCCGTGGAAAGGAATGATCCCTGAAGGTGGGTACACGACCGCATACTCCTCCAGGTTAACTTTACCCCTGATGAAGGTACGAGGAGGTTTCGCAGTGCTGTGCTTGAAGTGCTCCAAAACTCGAGTATCCCGGGAAAAACAAAGAAGGACCTGACAACAGTTTTGACGATAAGAACACTCAATTAACCGTAAAATTTTGTCTGAGTGTTGTATTAGATCTATAAAAATAGTTAAGAAAAATTGTCACATTCTCTCCAGTTTTGGACCCTTATTTAAAATCAATTATTGTACATAACAAACAAATTTGTAAATTTGTACAAAACATCCATAAAATTAGTTTTAAATTATCCAAATTGCTCACTTGATATAAATAATCTTCAAATACGAAGTACATATCATCGTTGGTTGACGTTAACTTCACATCCTAAAAGAAAAGTTCATTAAGTATAATTCTTTTTCGTAAAAGAACCGAAAATCTTACAAATTAATGAGATTATTACCAATTTATATATTTTTTATTTTAATATATATGTTTTAGGAAAATAAATATTTCATCAAAAAACTTATCAAGTTCAATATCATTTCATAAATTCATAAAAAAACTTGAAGCTTCTCAATGATCAAAATTAAAATGCATTTTCATCCATCACAAACAGTACAGAAAGGAAATGGACAAAAAATAACAAAATGGAACAATATTTAATGTTTTAAAACAATTGTTCCAAACCTTGAATGTCAGAGTATCCACCAACAGATCGTGATCAAAAACACTTTGCTTCAACTGATTGTAATAAATCCGATCCTGGAAAAAAGACAGAGAAAACTTTTGCTCAAATACAAAATCAATCAATTGCGGAACGAGCAGTGGAATTATTTCAATAAGAAGGATCTCTTGTCTCACCTGGTCGTCTGATTTGATTGAGAAGATGGATGTCCACATTCTGTTTCGATAACTGAGGGGACAACCCCGCTTGCAGAACTCCTGGCAGGCTGCACTGTTGGCGTCTTGAATCACTGGAGGGGAAGGAAATCGGTTGTGTGAGAGAGGGAGAGAGAAATTTAAAATGAGACTGAATTATTTAAATATCAAAGTATTGAATTATTAAAGGTTTAAACAAAATTACGTAAAAAGAAATTTTACATTTTCGTGACATTTTTTAAAACTTTATTTCAATTTAAATATAACACACTTCTTGTCTTTGAAGATAATTTTTACAGTATTTTTTTTCCAAACACCTAAATGTTGATACTTATTTTTATATATCTTTGAGATAATTTTAAAGAAGAAAAAAAGGTTACTTGAATTATACTGCTTTTAAATTTTACCAAATAATATAACGAAGTGAGTCTAAAATATACATATTTTAAGTTGGAAAAGTTAAGAAGGGTATTTTATTTCATTGTTTTAGTGGTAGGTTTTAATTTAGAGAGAGATTCATTTTATTTTTAATACGTTTTACTTTCACTTTCATTAAATTGACATAACAAAACTTTCATTTATAAATATTAAAAGTTTTAAGACAAGATCAGAATAAAGAGGCTATAGATAGCCAGTAAATACCTTTCTTTGCAAATTTTTCGCGTTCTTGCTCAAAGAATTCTGTCGGCATATCAACGTCATCAACACCCGATTGTTGTTGACCGATTGCAAGGTCACGAAATTGGAGCCGCTGCAAAAATCAAACATGACTGTCGGTACGTGACAATTTCAGATAAACAGTTTGAATGAAATTATTTGGCTATAACTCTAATTTTTAAACAGTGTTCGATTGAAATTTAAAAACGCTAATAAATACTAACTAGTTCATGCAAATCCTTCACTCGGAATGGAACCTGAAGCGCTCCCCATGAGTTGAAAAAACTAAAAAATGAAATAATACAAATAAAATTAATTGAAGGATAGAAGGACCACTATTTCTATGTTTATAGTTGGTAGTTCCTCACTTGTTAGATTCGCCCGTTGATCCGAGTTTGCAATTGGGATTACGGACGTTAATCAAAACATCAAGAAAATCTTTTGGGGCGTATACTGGTCGAATAGCAGAGACATCTAAATTTTATATATTGAAAATTATTTATATCAAAAAATATGTAAATTTATATAAATAAAAACATTCTTTTGTTACAATTACTCAGCTGGCCATAAGTTATATAGTAATAAAATTTAATTAAAATTATAATACACATAAAAACAATTCAAATGAAATTATAATGTGTAAAAATTAAGACAAATCCATTGATTATTTATAGTTGATCGCATGACAAATTTTATAATACAAAATAATAAATATATTAGGAATAGAATATCATATATGTCTCTACCTTTATTGATTGTACTCAACTCAGACCATTTCTCTCGAATATCATTGGCATCTTTTTCAGGACGCTAGAACACAATTTTTTAGTGTAAAATGTAAATTAAACTAAAAAATAGTAAAATATAATAAAAGCTAAAATATTAATGAAATCCTGAAATATTAATGTATACAAAAAATAATTTATACAAACCTTTCGAGCAAGAGGTAGACTCTGTTCTGTACACATTGTGTTGACACTTTTCAGCATTCTCTTCTCCCAAGTCTCCTGTAAGAAAAAGAAGACATTTGCCAAGTTAGTACATACTTCTTACGGGTCTCTAATTTAGCATGAATGATTGAATTAGGATTTTACCTGAGCTTTGGCTAAATAGCACTGGTCCGATGGGTTCATTTGATGACCTTTTGATTGACTCGTCGCATAGCGACTAACGGCCATCTTGGTGAGTTCACTGTGCACGGCATTCTTCACTTCCCGGTCCCAGCCTGGTCGATATTTCAATTGGAAATAAACAAATTTAGTTATATGTATATAAATTATAGTAAAAATAACATTTATTGTATTCATGTGACAAGAATTGTGATTAAATATAAGTCGTTTTAAAAGAATATTTAAAGGTTAAAATAATCTAACCCTGTGCTGCGAGACGTTCAAGGAGGACGGACTTGAGATTATTTGGCGTCAAAGAAGACCAGTGAAGATCTTTCTGTAACAAAAATCAATTTTAAATAAATAGCAAATGCTTCGAAAATTCAATACTGTAAGCCGTGTAGGTACTATTACCTTTGTTAGGGGTCTCTGTTTCATTTTTCTAATTATTAGTTTAAAAAAATTCTAAATTTGATTTAATAAAATTCGATAGTATCAAAAAAGCATAATATTTAAAAAAATGAAAAACCTTGTAAAGATGCAGCTTTTTTCTAAATTTTCCATTTAATAAAAAATCTTTACAAATTTTGACCCACAAGTAAAATAAAAACTAGTGACGAAATACTTCTTTTGTTTATTATTTGGTAAGTTTTAACCTAATACAAATAACATTATTTATAAAATTAGATTCGAGTGAATAACCTTTTTTCATTGTTATTTGATTACCGAAAAAAATAAATAAAGTAGACAATTTAAGGATTATGTATCAAAGGCAACACGTTAATACAAAACATAATGAACACAGAAGCTCCCCCCACTTATAAGCAATTAAAAAAACTAACAGTGGCAGCATCGAGCAGTTTTTCTGACAAACGAGAACTATAGAGACGTTTTGTAATTTCAGTGAGCACTTCATTGTAGTCTTCAGCCATTTAATTTTCTAAAAGGAATTTTTAGAATTATAAATTATAATATATAGATATAAGCAACATATAACATTATCCAAATTTACCTAACATATTTTAATATATTATATAGATTAATTTACATACAGATGCCATTTTAAATAATGTTTTAATTTGATTAATAGTTTTCATTTATAACAATATTATAAACTATCTGATATAAAATTAATAAAAAATATTTAAATTATTATTTAAATCATACATTTTACTTCTTCAATAAAATTAATTAATTAAAAATTTTATGTAAAACACACTAAGTGGTTATATAAAATATGTGCTGCAAGCAGTTGCTACATATATATACCTTAACATTAAACACACATAAAATAACATTGCCATTTCATATATTGGTAACTACTTTAATATATAATAAACATGCATCTATTCATCTTCATCCTCATATAGTGTCATATTAAATATAGTAAATTGTAAATATAACATATATTTATAACAGCCTCAATAATATTACAACTTCAATAATAAGTCCTGTTTTGATACCTGCTTAACAATAATTAATGTTATTCTGTTATTTTTGTTCCGTCTATATTGCTATTCTTATATTAATATTTGGTTTTCAAATAATCTATTGTGAATTCTTTGAAATCATTCATATAGTATTTATGTCTATTCACAATACATACAATTTATTTAATTTTATGGAGTTTATGCTCAAACAGGGATGGAGGGAAGTCAACTGAAAGCATTCTCAAAAAATACTGAAATATTGTGTAAATACTTAGTGCATGGTCTTTTTACTAGTCTGGATGTTACCTATCTTCACGTCATTTGCATGTGAATCTCTTTATTATTTAAATATTTGTTATGGAAAAGTATATAATTTAGATGTTTGTATGTTTTCATAAATATTAATATTTATTATAGATATTTTAGATTGTACATGATTTACTTTCTTATGGTTTTAATATTTAAAATTAGCACAATCCAGCTTATATGTTATATATTAATAATGGGCCCTAATACTAACACATTAAAATAAGGCTAATTATTATGTTTCAAATGTTTGACTAGGGAACTGTTTCACAAAAAATTATTAAATTTCACAATTTTATTATTACAAATCATTCATTTATACTAATGCATTGCACTATATAAAATAACAAATTTCACTTATTTATACTTAAATTGGATGTAATTACTCAAATGAATATACCTTGAATAAAGATAGATTAATTGATTTAGGTGATTTATAGTGTATTGTACAGTTATGAAAGCAAACAGAATATGTAAAATATAACTAATGTATCATGTTCTATGTTTGGGTATGTATGATTCACTTATAATATTAATTTTTATTCATTATAATTTTCCCTATTGTTTTTGATGATGTTACTTGTAAAAAAACAATTTAATAATTTTTACTAATTTACATATGCTTTTTTTACTCATAATAGTTGCTATGATTTCACAAATGATACACTAGTGATTAATAGTTTTAGGAATGCAATCATGATGTACTACTATTAGATTAGAATAATTCCTTAAAATAGTAGGTTGTAGTTGATTTAAAGCAAAATTATTGTAGAATTGTAAACTTATAATCATAATTAAAAGATTGTGAAACATATCTAGATCAGGCTAGTTTTAATGTTCATAGACTTTAATGAATGATGTTTTAAATTACATGTTATAGTATTGAAAAGTTATGTTGTAAACTTCATAAACATTATCTTTTAAAATAAATAATATACATTAGGAAAAAGGACTGACAACATATGTAATGGTCATTGAATATTAAATAATTAGATAATAGCCAAGTATATATATATTTATCTGTTTATTTTAATATAAATTATTTTGCTTAATAAATATATAAATGGTTATTTATTTTAAAATCAAAAGTAATTTTCTTACCCAGAGTGGTTCCTAAAAGTGAAATTTAGGCTGTGCAAGACCAGTTTACAAATTTATATATTAATACCTATAGAACATAATATCTATTGTTTTAAATAATATTTTTAAAATATTGTTTTGAATTATTAAAATAAAATTAATATTATATAATGAGTTAACCTAACTTAAGATATAAATATACTGAACATTTTTATATTTTAATTTTTAATAATAAACTGGAGGATAATTAAGTAAAATAGTATTATAAAATTTGTTAATAATATATTAAAGGAATTGGCTTTAATAATAGACAAGTCCAGTTAAATTTATTTAAGAATGGTATTACTCTGGACCAGGAGTATTCTAAGTCCATATTCAAAAGATTAATTTTTTGGATGTCATTTTGAAAAGTTTTTATGGTTATTACTGAAAATAAATTATAAACAATAGCTTTTTTATATATTTATATACAGGGTGTCCAAAAATATACACATAATAGGGAAAATTGAAGAATACTAATATATTATGTATTATAATCAATTGCATATGGATATATGATAAATAATAATTTTCTAAAACTGTTCAAATTGACTACCATATGTTGTTCAATGCATTTAGTTCAGCATTTTCTTAATGATATTAGAAAATTTTTGTATAATATCAGCCTTGATCTTTTTAATTTTTTGTGGTAATGTTCTCTCTCAGTTCTTCAATTATATGTGACTGGTTGTTTTATACACTTAATTTGATATGACCCCATATGTAAATATTGAAAATATTTATATTAAAAACTAGCAGGCCACTCAATGGCACCTCAACAGCCTATCCATTGATATAAACATTTAAACCAAAGTTGGGTGAACCATTCTGCTGAAACCAGTTATCTTAGTGATGCAAAAGGGAAATCCTCTAAAATTGGTCTTGCAGCATGGTTAAATGTCTTTGGTAACATGATTAGGAAAGAAAAAAGTGCAATCACACAATTTTTTTTTAAATGGCAGCTCATACTATTTTTTGTGTCCAAAAATGTGGATTGCTATCAGACCAATAAAAACATTTTAAACAATTGATGTTGCCAGACATATTATTAGAGATATTATTAGATTTTGGAATTTCCAAAACTACAGAATAAAATATGTATTTATTGCTTAATTTTCTATTCCCAATAGACCAATATTTACTTGAGAGAATACGACTTCTTACTTAGTATTATTTAATATTGGCGAAAATGCTTGTAAAACTGTAATATTGTGATGGAATCTGAGGAAAAGAAGAAAAATAAACTGTTAATTTTATCAAGTAAAAACTTAACAATT